>WEIU01019309.1:0-135580 GCA_013389925.1 Aegithalos caudatus
TATATATATATATATAGTTATATTTTAGGGTGAAGCCAGATTTCTTAACAGGCTGTAATTAAACATCAGACAAAGTCCCATAATTTTTAAATGGTTACTTGCACTCATCCATTTCTATCCCTTACACAAATGGCCACAGATCAGCCTTTGCTCCCAGAGCCATAAACACGTGCAGTCTGTGGAGGTTCATAAAATTCACATTAGAACTGCATTAATTATATTTACAGTGGCCATTCATAAATCAATGGCAAACCTTTACTTTGAATCCCAAGATTCCTAATTTATTTACAAAAATAAACAGGGTGGTGTGAAGGGAGGAGGCCATAAAAGCAGCAAGAATTAGCTGTACAGAAATGGAAACAAAACATATTGTCCAAATAGCTTTTAACTAAAGCACTAAAGCTTCAAAATAGCTTTGGGGAGCTTATGCCACCCTGCAATTTGTTTGCTGCCCCAGCTGAGGATTTGTGAATAGTGCTGAATTTTGAGGGGGTGGCTCACATATGCCAGCTTTGTGGCTGGGTGTTGCTTTACCCATGGAAAAGGCTGAATTTCATTTAATTATAATTAAGTTTCCTGCTTCCCTCCGTGTGCTGTGGAGGTGCCAGCCTGCTCACTCAGCGGGGCTTTTGCGTTGCTTTTAACCCAGAAAAAAAATCTGCTCCGAGCAGTTTTGGCCCTTGGTACTATGAATAAACATTTCTCAGACAGGGTCTTTGTGTGTGGGGATGTGCTGGGCATGCTGAGGAGATGCTAATGAGCAGTGATTAGCCCAAATCCCAGCACAGCCCCGATGACACTGAGCATCCCTGACCTCGGGCACTCCTTGCACAATCCCCAGAAGCAGGATCCATCAGGGATCCTGGAGTCAGGCACCCCAGGTACTCCCCAGCACCCAAACCCTCAGCCAGGAGAGGCACTTGTATTTCTGTATAGAAACACACCAGGGAAAAGCACAGCTCTCAGCAAAAACACCCCTTTGGAGTCATAAACCACAACGAAAGACCTCCAGGATGAGTCCAACCCTTACCCTGACACTGCCAGGTCCATCAGACCATCAGCACCACATCCAGATGTTTTCTGAGCCCTTCCAGGGGTGCTGATCCCAGCACTGCCCTGTGCCACTGCTTGTCAGCCCTTCCAGGGAAGAAGTTCTTCCTAATATCCAACCTAAATCTCCCCTGCTGCAGCTCCTGTATGGTTTTATAGGTGAAGATCAAACACAGGAAAAGCAGCAGAGACAGGAAAAGCTTCTGGAGCCGATGTGCAGGAATTCCCAGGATGAGACAGATCCCCACAGTGTGGGGAGAAAGATGGAAAACAAGCCCTACAAAGGAAGGTTAAACCCCAGAATTGTTACAGCCCAGCCTCTTCACCTGGCCACCCACCCCCAGACTCAACCTGGCACTGTGGAAATCATCAGGAATAGTCTGACAGCATGAAAACCAATGTTTAGTGGACACAAAACCCCCAGCAGCAATCAAGTTTAAATTCTACCAAAAGATCTGGATTTAGGGTACAGAAAGTTAGTTAACTCTTATTGAATTTACAGAATAGTATAATCACATCATCACTCCCCTTCTTTCTTTCCAGCTAAAATCCCATTTAAGTCTTTTGGTTTCTTTCCAAACTGCTCAAAGATGGAAAGTTAATTTAAAACATAAAAATAACCCAGATTCTGAACACAATGTCATTAAAGCTGCAGCAAACCAAATATCTCATTGCACACAGGGGTCACTTCAGGAATGATAAAAATATATCTCATCTAGGTTACTTCAAAATAAGGTTTGTTCCTTTTGCTTTGCTTTTTAACTGGACAGGAAAATAAAATACTGCACTGCTGTGAAGAAAGTGAGCAGGAAGGTCTGACAATCTTGTTTATTCCTAATGGGCTCAGGACATTTGTAGCCCAGAAAGAAGCACAGACAATATCTAATGATGAAGCCATTAAAAGGATATTGTTCAATATAACAGACCTGTCTATATAGGTACAATTTCCATTGGTATTAATAAAGATATTTTTAAAAATTCCCAAAATACCATTAACTGCAGAACTACGCCCAAGGCTTTGAGTAGAAACTGAGCTGAGACAGAGCACAAAGTGCAGAACTGCCTGGAATTATCCAGGGAATGCTCCAAACCACCCTGGGGGCTGTTCTGGATCTTCTGTTTGTTTCCATGGAGTCTGCAAGGTCCTTCCAGGTGGGCAGTGGAGGAAATCTGCTCCAGTTTCACTCAGCTGAACACATCTCCTCCTTGTCATGCACATTCCTGACATTTCAGGGAAAAGGCAGAGGAATGGTGGCATGAACTGTAACTAAACTGGGCACACAGTGGGATTATTTACTGCTAACATGGTCAGCATGAAACCTGAAGAATGTGTGTAATTGTTGATAGTAACAACTGCTTTCAAGGCTAAAAGGATTACCCAAAAAATGGATATCCACAGCTCCTGGATGAAGAGCTTGGCCAGAGCTCCCATCTGTGTCCATCAGCAATCCTGGCCAGCCCACTTCTGCAGTGTGTCATGCAGGAGAAAATACAAATATTTCCAGAAAATCATTGGTCTAAAATTCAGCTTTGGGTATCCACAGACAAAAACTATAAACACAATTCTAGTCAAGAGTTCTGTCCTGGAGCACAAGACAAGGCCACAGGCTCCAACTCTTGTTATTGGCACTGTGTGGTGAGCAGAGACCATTCCCTGCAACTGGGTGTCTAAAAGATCTTATTCCACAATGTTTTAGCAGACTGAAGGGAAACACACAATAAGCTCTTGGCATCTTGAGCCATGATACAAAGCTCTGGTTTATTTTGCCTTTTTTTTTTTTTTTGGGTGATGAACGAAACTGGTTTTTGTAAATACAAAAATCAGTATAGAAGATTATTTTGGAAATAGGAAATACTTTGGAAATGCTGTAAGATGGAGCTCTTTCTATTGTGTGACAGAGAGAGGGTAGGGAATGCACACTGGGGAAGTGAAACCTCTCTTTGCTCAGCTGTGACAGCAGACAAGGAGTGTTATTGATCTGGGGCTGCCACAGAGCCCTTCAGCTCCTGCCTCTCCCTGTGGAGCAGTGGCAGTGGGAATCAGGAGGATTTGGAAGATGTCCCTGTGACTGCAGCAAGCCCCAGTGTGACAGAGCCACCCACAACTGTGCTCTGGCTGCCAGGGATGAACAGGGACAGTCACTGCCCTGTGTCCATGCACCAGCCTTGGTTTTACCTCTCAGGATGGAGGGCAAAGTTCTGAGCAGGTTCTGGCTGGGCTGAGTGGATAATCCGGGGGAGTCCCCACGCTGATGGCTCAGTCCAGCTGCCTCCCCTCCCTCCTCATGGTCCCCTGGGCAGCCTCCACCCTCTGGGCTCAATTTGCCTGGATAATGCTGAGCTGGGGCAGCAAAGTCCCTTCCCATCAGTGCAGATGGCTGCAACTGCTTCATTAGCTGCTCAAGAGGACAGAGGAGACCCCAGCACTGCTCCCTTACTGCTGGCAGAGCCTACAAATAACCACGCAGCACAAGCACACATCGTGCAAGCAGCCAGAAAAATATCCAATTTGAGAAAAGCCAAGATATTCCTCTGGCACGAAAAGGCACAGTGGTGACAGATGAAATAATTGCAGTTGAAGCAAACCCCCAGCTTGATCCCAAATAAAGACTGCTTAAATAGATCATCTTTTGGCTAAGAAGAGAGATTCACTTGGAGCATCAGAGTACAAAGATATGCTGTCTGCAGACAGCAGCTCAGAGGGGTGTGAGGGGAAAAGGCAGCTCTGAGCTCTGTCAGAGCCTCGGTGCTTGCAGCACTGTGGTGCTGCATCCCTCTCACACTGAGGGAAGGAATGTAGAATAATACATTAAATATTTAAGACCCTGTCTGGGGTGTTGCTCAGCGAATAATTGCTGCTGCTTGGCACAGTTTCTTCCTAGGAGCCGGCAGCTCACGGAAGAAAGGGAAACCTGCTCACTGCAGGCTGGTGCTGTGATGCTCCACATGTCCACGTGCAAAGGAGGACTAAATGATTTCTTTATACTCTAAAGTGCAGCTTCACCAAATGGAAATCTTTACCCTCACTTGAGGATGGCTGGCACACCATGGATCCCAGTCTCAGTGCTCCATTTGGAAGGAAAGCCCAAAGCATCCAATCCCAACAGGCAGAAAGGACAGAAGGATCATCCTCAGCCAGGACAGCCCATTCCTCAGAGACAAAACTGGAAATGATAATCCAGCCAGTCAAAGAAAATCATCCCTTCATATCCCTAGGCAGAGATCTGCCAAGACATCAGGGAGGGCTCACCCCCAAAAACCCCAAAGCACCCTGAGCTCAAGGGACCCAGAGCCTGGCAGGGCAGCTCCTGTCCCTCTCCTTCACCTCGTCTCCCCAACAAGTGGTCCTGAAAGAACAAGCTGTGGGAAATTCTCATGTGAATATCATGGAGCAGAAACTGGTGAGGAACTTGGTCTCCTCCCAGAACTGGGAGGGATCTTCTGGAGCTGCAGCTCTCCCATAAAGGGCACATATTTTATGCTCCAATGAGGATACTAACTTTAGTTAGTAGTCTCTGACTCCTGATTCAGGTAAAAAAAAAATGAATTATTTGCACACATTCTTGTGTAGGATTTAGTGTGAAGCACATGATTTAGTTTCCCGAAAAAAGCTACTCCCAATATGTGAGTACCTTTCTGAACAGTGACTTCTCTTCTGCAGCAACGCCGCTCTGCCTGCAGCACCCTTTAGCACACGTGCAGCCTGCATTAATTAATGCTCTCACATTAACAATGTGAGTGAATCCAGGCACTGCCAGGCACCACAGGCAGGGCAGTGTCTGTCTCCCTCCTATTCCCTGGCCTTGGCACTGCCACAAGCCACTGCCAGCCACACAGGCCTGGATGGACACTGCGATGCTCGCACGCCCTCCCCATCATGCCATCGTCCCCTTCCCTGGGACACACACTGCAAAAGTGACACAGCAGGGATGGAGCACAGGAGGAGCTGCCAGGGAAGCTGGGATGGCTCTGGCAGCTGCATTCAGCAGATCCAATTCAGCAAACCTGTCTCCAAACCATAGATCCAGAAGTGGACCAGCCCTGCTGCAGAGCATTCTGCAGGACTGATTGCCTGGGTGAGCAGGGCAGAGGGAAACAGCACTCAACTAACAGCAGTCACAGGAACACAGCCTGAAAATACACTTCAAAGCAAGCCTTTCTGTTGGACAGACAATTTCATAGCTGTGCTTAAAGCACTGCTCACCTATGGAAAGGCAGCTGTCAGGGGAAAGGGTCTTAAAGGACACCATGGAAATTCCTGCTTCTCATTTTCTCTTCTTGAGAGTTTTGTTCCAAATATTTAAATGAACCATTTAGACAAGGAAGTATTTAAACACGTACTTAATGCTGCTCTTAGAAATAAAAAGCTTTCCTTGCTTGGGGCTCGAGTGAATTGCATTCCCAAAGCTGGGAATGTGCTGAAACCCATGTTGGGTCTAAAGGAAACCAGCTCCAAGTTAGAAAGCTCCCACTGCCTGTTTGCTCAGGTCACTCACAGAAATGTGCAAAACCTCTCATTTTTACAACATGCTTTCCAAATCAAAATACAATTGCAGCATCTCAAAGAGATTTCTGTAGGAAAGGCAATGTCTAGGAAACAGAGCCCAACATGACCCTGAAAGCCAGGAGGAAATAGCCAGACTAGCAAGGCTCAGCTGGCTTCATTAATTTCAGAACACTGTGCAAAAGTGAAATGGAATTTCTGTGCAGGGACAACAGAATTACATTAAATAAAGCCCATTTGTGCTTGCAAACTCAGGGCCTGCATTCCTAGAGCAGTCTGCAGGAATAACAATGGAGGTACCTGGAGAAGCAGAAATGCTGTAATTTCTGTTTTGCAGTAACACACACACCATACACTGAGAATGCCACTTGAAAAATCAACTTCCAAAACCTGCTGTGAGCTAAATTAACTCCAACAACAACACCTAGAGGTTACTGGTCCTGATAGTTAGGATTTCACTGCTGTGACTGCCTGGTATTCCGGCAGCCTAACCTTCTGCTGGGTTTTCCAAATGAGCTGCAAGCCCCAAGCCCTGAACTCTGAGAAAAAACCAACTTTATCAGGGACCCACCCCAAAGACAAGAAGCAGTTTAGAATTTATTATCTGCTGAACATCTACCCAGCATTGTTTTTCAAGGTGCTATCTTGCCAGAGGAACTGATTTCGTATTAAAATATTGCAGTGATGTGGTTTTGGCTTTGTTAGAAGTGAAGCCCATCATTTAAATTGCACTTATTCCCAGAGTTACACAAAGATCAGACGTTTATTAACAAGTTTCACTACTATTTGCAGCTCAAATTTAGAACCTTGAAAACAAAACCAAGCTGTACATGCGATGTGGGAATTGAGGTTTTCCAAAGAAGGAAGAGAGGGAGTGCTGTGATGGCAGCAGCCAACTGTATATAACTCAGTTTGAAGACATTAAAGCTTCCAGATCTATGTTTAATCCCCTGTGAGGCCAAGGTCCAGCCTGCTAATGTAATCTGAGAGCTGAAGTGTTTGAAAACGTCTTGTTCAACAACATGGTTGGACAAACTTGCCCTCCACCAGGAGCCCTGACTGGTGTCCCTGGCCAGCAGCAGCTTTCCCTTTTTGTTTGTGTATCATCTGCACAGAAAGTGATGCCTGTGAGGGCCACAAATCCCTCAGCACTTTCACATTATGTGAGAGATTCCTTGATGGCTGTGAATGAAGCACTGGGAGTACCTGAGTCAGGCAAACTGCTCTGCTCTGGGGGAGCAAAATCCCAGCAAACAGCCCAGAGAGACACCCCACACAATTCCCCACACAATTCCCCACACCAGGACCCACCCAGGAACCACAAACATCCCAGTCCTCCAAGCATCCTCCCATGGCATTTGAGATCACCCTGCTGAAAAACAAGAGAACAAAGGCTGGTGAATAAACCTGAACTGGAGGTGCAATTTGTGTTTGAATCTCACGTGTCCTTCTGCCAGCTCTGTCACTGTCCTCCAAAAGCAGCTCCCAGCAGCTCAGTGCAAGTGATGCAGTGGAGGATAAAAACCTCCCGAGGGTGAACACACAATGAACACACCTCAAACTGGCCACATGACACCACATCCTAAGACAGAGACAACAGCATCACTGGGAACTGAGGCTGTTCCTGTTGGTGAAGTGCTGCAGGTGGAAGTGCTTTAGGCACACTGTGACAGCTCCTGCTGGCACTCAGGGGGTGCTCAGGGACACATTCCACTCCACTTTCCCCTGCTTTTTGAGCTAAAGGCTTGTTTCTCACCTTCCCATCAGCAGTAGCCCCTACATGCCCAGCTCAGAGTGGGAGCTGGGGCACATCTGCAGCTGGAGCAGCTCCCTGATTCCCACAGGGACAGGGGAACAGTGGGGCTGGGCAGCAGCCTGTTCCCCCTCCCACATCCACAGGCAGCAGGAGCCCAGCCTGCAGTGCCAGGGCTCATTTATCACCTGCCATGACAAAGCCATTCGTTCCTGCAGCTCTCCAGAACCATCAGCACTGCTATTTCAGAACTCACATCACTTCCAACCTCTTTCAATACATCCACTCCCAATCAATGAATATTCCCCTGCACACCAGTGCTGCTCTTCTGTGATCACCCAGCATTTCACAGGAGCAGAACATTACAAGATACTGTGGATCAATGAGCATCCCTCTTTTGTTTCCCAGGAAATGTACAGAATCACACACGCTGCTAAGTGGATTCAAAGACCCACAATCCATATGCTGCTTCACTGTTATTCAGCAAAGCTGCATTTATTATCTTAATCCCATCATTTCTCAAAAGGAAAATTGACAGAGATATTTCAGATAAGCAGATTCAATGGCTTAAATTCTAGTGCACTCTATCAGTCTGTCAGAGGTTATGATGCTTCTTTTAAAGACAGAAAACAACCTCTTTATCACTCCACATGCACAGTCAGTGTTTCAGTGATCCTACTCCTCCACAGGCTCAAACCTACAGGCTGAAACAGGGTTGGATTTTTTTTAAAAGCATAATTGCTCTCTGGAAGCAAAGGCTTACAAACCTAAGTTAAATAACAGGCAACTAGCAAGCTAGCACAGAATCCAAACCCAACTGGAGCTACATCAGCAGCTTGGTGGCCAAACAACAAAACATGGGGTCAGTGGTGTGAGTGCTGGGAAAGGGATGGGCAAGTACAGAGCAGCTCCTCAGCTGAAAGGAAACAGGATTTCCCAGCTTACTGGCAGTCTACTTTTATCAATTTACAGTCATAATAATTTTCACTGCCCTGAATTTTGATACTAAAAGGAGCCAGTTGAAACCACAATAAAATGCGCATGAGATTTACACAATTCAAGAGCTCCCGACTGCTCCCTGTGCTCATCCTAAATTCCAGAATTTATGGTGGAGCAGTTCAGGGTGCCTTTGCACAACAACTCGTGCAGCTTCAGTACAAACCCAGAAATCAGGATGTGCAGAAGATTCTGGCTGCCCTCTGGATGCAGCTGGGTGTGTTTGGAGGCCAATCTTACCTGGAAAATGCTCTGTGTTTATACACACACACACACACACACACACACACACACACACACACACAGAGTGCTGAAATTCTTTGGAAAAGCCCTCAAAACAAAGAATGTGGAAGGAAAATGTCAAAGTAAGCTTTAAATGAGTCTTCCCCATTCCTCAGTTTTACTCAAAGGGCATTTCATCATTTGACCTTTCCACTCCAGAGGATCAGTTGGAAGAAACAGCTGGCAGAAACCTGCGCATCAGCCTGGAGGAGGCACCACTTCAGCTCCACTTTTAACCTCCACAGCCCCACATTTCCCACTTCAGTGTTACAGATAAAGCATCTTACATGGACACTAACAAAAAATTGCCTCCCAAGTGTTCCTGCTCCTGGCTAAAGTAACTGTGGGCTTTCTGCAGTGGGACTGAGCGCTGGGGTATGTTACAGTCTCACAATGAAGCTTGAAAGCCAAGCTCAGCATTCATTTGGCCTCATTTGAATAAAGTCACAGACTTCCTGCTGCTCCACTACACACCTGAACCTTTGCCTCCCTTCATGGCTCTTTGATCATCCTTCAGTTTTGATGAAAAACATCAAATGAGTCGATAATGCCTATTTGTTGTTTCCAGCTTTACTGCTAAAAGCAGTGGCTGTTTCCTTGACTTAGCCCTGGCTATTTCATTCCCTCCAGGCACAGGAAGGGGGATAAAACACCCAGGGAAGGGAGATAAATACACAGGGAATGGGGATAAACACCCAGGTAAGGGGGATAAATAGCCAGGGAAGGGAGATCGACCCAAGGACAACTCCTGTCCACACCTCCCTTGGAATCCAGCATAAAATTAAACACAAAGCTTTCAGTTTTGGAGCTCTGAAGCCCCGAGCTCCCTCAAATCAAAAAGAACCATTTGAAGAGATGATACTAAAGTCACAAAGAATGTCCTGGAGGGGTCTTGAAGAGCTCCAGGTACATGGAGAGCACCTCAGCCCTGGGCTGGGTGCTGGAGGCACCTCCAGCACTCCAGGAAGTTGAGAGTGGTGGGCACATGTTGTGTTTTATCTCCTTTTTGCCAGGGTCAGGATTGAATGCGCCAGACAGTGTTTCTTATTTATTGATAAACAAGAAATAAACATCTTTTCGGATGTTTATTAATTCTTATCTATGTTACAGTCTCACAAACTGTGAGTTCTACAGCATTTTCAGCTATCAAACTAAAAATGGCCCCCATCTCTTCTCTGTACAAGGCCTTTTAAGGATAAACTGTCCAATTAAGAAATGACACCTGAATTATTTTTACTTTTAACCCAACACCCAACCACACATGGCCTGCAGTGAGGACTTTTCTACCCAATTACAAAATACCACCCAGAACATGAAGAAGAAGGAGAAAAAGAAATGTCCACCACCCTAAATCCCCCATCCTGCTTTATATATATATATTACCATATTCTAAACCCTTAAACTCTAAGTTTTGCACCCTGTGATGTCACACACTTCTATTCAAACTCCACCCCCACAATCCCAGGGCTGTCACTCAATTTTGGAAGCCTTCTCCACGGCCTCAGGTGAAATGCAGAGTTTGACTGGGGGTCAATGCCTGTCAGCACAGAAAGCCTGGAATCCTCAGTGCCGAGGGTTCCAACAGGCTCAGCTGAGAGTCACCCTAACAAAGGATTAGGGTGGCTTTAATCAGACCACCACGACCCCAGCAAACAAAAACAAACAAAACCAAAACCAAACTGGTTTGTCAGGGCCATCTGCCACGGCCAGGGCTGGGGCTGGCAGAGACAGCTCCTGATTAATGACAGCCCTCCTTGGGTGACAGAGGAAAATGATTTGAGTAACATTTTCTGATCGAGATTAATTATCTCACCACCCCAGCCCCTGGCAAAAGCGTGTAGTAAAGCAGCAATTACAACTAATTGAATCCTCCGTAAAAATGGATTTAATTGAAGGGAGCAAGATGGATTTCAACGCTATCTCATTTTCAGGTGCGCAATGCTCCAGTGACTGGCTTGGAAAAAAAAATTCAGAGGTGAATGAGATGTGACATACTTTCTTTAGAATAAAATGCTTACATTAACGGGTCATAAATTGGGTTGATTTTATGCATTTGTTCTAGGAATGCATCTGCCAAAGATCATTAAAGGCCAAAGAGCACACAAATAACATAAAAAAAAAGCTAAATACTTGAATGGGCATGGAACAGGAAGGACTTGATTGAAGCTCTAGAAATTAGAAAGGGACATATTTTCATTATATTGTTTTGCACATTTTCACTTGAATATCCAAAGTAAACATAAATCAAAGAAACAGCTTTTGGTTATTTGAAATTCCAGCTTCCCAGCTTGTTTAGCAGATCAAGATAATTATTTTCAAATCTTCTCAAATCTCAGGTCTGAAGGGAAAACAGCAACACCTGCCTTTTACAGAAATGACTGAGCTGAAGCATTAATGGCACATGAAGGTGTTGCTGGGCACACAGAAGGGGGTGTGGAACCCTCCCGTATCAGCACCTTTATTTCACAGATACAAACACCAAATATTTGCTCTGCACCTACTGTGGAACCAGAACATGTTGGGTGAAGCAGCCTGGAAAGGGCAGGTGTCCCTGCCCATGGCAGAGGATGATTTTTAAGGTCCCTTCCAGCCCAACTCATGCTGTGATTCTGTTTCATCTCACATCAGCTGCACAGCTGCTCTCTCCCTCTGGCCCTGTAGCGTTCTGCTGCTAAAACCAAACCTGAGGTGCTCTGAGCAGTCCCTCCCATGGCCAGGAAGGTCCCCAAGGTCCCTCTGGAGGGTCAGTGACTGAGCATCTCTGGGTCACAGGGAGGGACTGCATGACTGTGGGGCTGAGGCACAAAGGGTCAGCTCTCCCTCAACTCATTAATGGCATTTTTCCTTGTGGATGGCCTTGGTGCAGCTCTGTCTGTCCTCATCCATCCATTTGTGGCAGCTCAGCACAAGGAGTGATCCCTGATTCCAGCGAGGAACTGGGCTCTGGAGCTCCCTGCCCTGACCCTGGGCTCATCCTGAACCCCAGTGCCCCTTCCTTCTGCCAGAGGGGTAAGCAAGGAGAGGGAGGGGATAAACACCCAGGGAATGGGGATAAACACCCAAGAAAGGGGGATAAACACCCAGGAAAAGGGGCTAAATACCCAGGGAAGGGGGGATAAACCCCCAGTGCTGTTCAGACCAGCCCCTCCAGGACAGGGCCCTCCCATCCCTGAGCAGCTGCTGCAGTTTAGGGAGTTCAAAGAAAATGGGAAACCTGAACCACAGAGTCACTGAGGCTGGAGAAGACCTCTTAAGATCCTAAGTCCAACTTTGAGCTGAACACCCCCATGCCACTAACCCATGTCACAAAAATGAAAGAAAAGGTTCAGAATGCCAAACACCTTGTAAATACAGGTGTGATACCATTAACTATGACTAATTACTTCAGCAGAATAATAAATCTGGATTTTCTGCTGATTTATCAGCAGAGATGTTTATCTAGCAGCAATAAAATCTATAGAATCATATTGCTCCATACCTTTTAATTATCAATTTCTTTATTTGAAAACCTACTAACCTAGGAGAGGTGTTTCTGTGTGTTTGTCTTGTTCTCAGACCCCTTCCTAGACAAGTGTCAGTGACAGTGGGATGTGAAACACCCCCTGTGGCTTCTCCTGGGCTGTTAAACACAGTTTAACACTGTGTTTATTACACTGTGTTTAAACACAGGGAATGCTGTTCCCTGGAACACATCCTGCATTACACTCCAGAAAGGTGGGGGCACAAACAAACAGCGTATTTAGGGTAATCATTATAGAATTTATAGACAACATTTATGATAATGGTTATAAAACATATAAATGGCATTGACTGTAGGGCATCCCGGCATATATATCCATAAATATGCATAGATATCCATATATATGCATATATATCCATATATATCCCGTGTCCAGGGTTCACAGGGTGCAGAAGTACATGGAGCTGGCTTCTTCCCTCCTCTGCAGCTTCATGGACTGAGCCAGCAGGAGTGATTTACCGGGAAAGCTTTGGGAAGGTTGCATTGGAGCTCCCTCTAGCCCCCACGCCAGGAAATAGTCAATTATTGTAAAAAAATTCCACCTCAAAAAAATTCTGCCACCACCGCCAGGTGATCCTGGCACAGAGAGCACTCCCACAGATGTTTGCATTTGTATTTTGGGGTTGATTTTCTGGGAACTCCCCATTCCATTTCAGTATTCCAGGTGATAAAGGAATTAATGCTGCACATCAAAAAGGTCCATTTAGCAAAGAAATATTCCAGAATACAAAAATCCCCCTTGCACAACTGTGGCTGGAGGGCTCCAGAGGGGACTCAGCTTTTCCAAACAGGGAATTCCAAGCAGCCAAGCCCCCACCTCTTGCCAGTGACTGTCCCAGTGCTGCTCCACACCAGTGGCATTGCCATCCCTGGGCACCTGTTCAGCGAAGGAACTGCCTCGGCCATAAATTACTTTATAATCCAAACTCCTCCCAAATCCTGAGCTGTCTGGAATGGTGGCAATCTCTGTTCCTGACACTGCTGCTGCCTTGGCTAAGGGAGCACCTTAAAACCTTTAAAATCTTAAAACCTCGATTGCAGCCATGTTGAGATCTACTGCATTTTTCAGAGGATTATTTCTTCTCCTACATTACAGTGTTTTCCTTCAGCTAGTTAAAATCTAGCCTGGGAGATGAATCTCTTAATTTATCTCAGTTGAACTGGTTTGGTTTGGAGTTTTTTTGGGTTTTGGGTTTTTTTTTGCTCCATCTAGTGGTGCACAAAAATCCATCCCATTCCAGCCCTGTATCCACACGCTGCTCTGAGCTGCTATAGTGACTTCCCACGGCTGTTAAGGGAGAGAAAATAATGCAAGTGCAGGAAATAACAGCAAGGCAGTGGTCATTCTGCAAGGCTGGAGTCTCACACACCTATTTAAGGCAGACCCACCCAAGAGCTGAATATGTTTGCAAAGGAGAACTCCAGACTGCAGAAGAAAACCAAATCAGTCTGATCCTGAATGGTGCAAGTGCCTAAAGGTTCCCCAAAAGAGATTCCTATCTGAACTCCCCCAAAGCAACAGCTTTTCTTCAGCCCTCCGAGTTCATGGAAGGAGAAAATAAGAAAAAAAAAAAGAAAAATGCCATTTCTACTTTGCCTTCCATCCCAAAATGCACTCAGACAGTCTTCACTCTTCACAAAAACAGTGCAAATTCACCCAGGAATGGGAATTTTTCTGCTGGCACCTCTCTTTTATAATGACATGCAGCATTTTAGGTCATCCACTTCTAACTCTGGTTAACCAAGAGAGCCCCTACCAGGCTCTGCTGCTAAAGCCAGGGATGCACAGCATGTTTTATTCAGCCAGCCATGATTTATTCAAAGAGGGAAATGTTTACTCCTGCATTTCTGGTTTCCACTGCACCAGGGGAGGTCAGCTCTCTGTATGCTCCTGAAGGGAAAATGCCACAATTCAGAGACACTCCAGCCACAAACTCAAACTGCCTCGTTTTCCTTTGCACAAATAGATAAAAGGTACTCATTGAAAGATTGGACAAAGCTTCCCCTCTGCAAGGGAATAATTACAGTGCTCCAGAGTTCAGCTCACTGAGGAGGGAGTGGTAATCACTGTTTATGTCTGGGAGGGAGATAATCAAGTCAAAATATCAGAAATTCCTACTGCTTCTATCTTTGGGAAGCAACTCTGAGAAACTCTATAATTATGGAGTAAAAGACCCAAATGGTGAGCAGTGTTCAAACACTTCAGTGTTTTGCCCTGCCCAGTAAACATTAGAGCAAATCCAGGGATATAATAAACTGCAGTCATCCACTACACTATTTTTTGCATATATTATTTCTAACTTTTACAGAGGGAGTGAGTATCCTTTCTCTATATTGTAATGGGAAGTGATTAAGAAATGTGTGAAACCAAGAACATTCAATACCAAAGAACAGCAGCAGCCACAGACTGTGAGCAGTGAGCAGAAACGATGCAGAAGAACTTGCAAAATCATGAAGGCAGATTATTCTTGTGCCAGCAAATCCCTCCCCAGGCCTGTGACACTGCACAGTCACAGCCAAGGCAAGCACAAGGAAACATTTCCCAGCAAGGATGGAGACAGTGAACCAAACCTCACAGAAAAGCAAATAACTTGTATTCTGGTTTTACAGAAACTCCTTTGGGGGGAAAAAAAGCACATTGTAAAGATGAGAGAGAGCCTCAAGCTGCCTTCACAGCTCTTCCCTCCCTGATCCTGGTGATTCTCCTTTTATCCCATCCTCTAAGCCACACACAAGTACAAATAAATACCTGCTTTTCACCCTACTTCAAGGCACCTCTGCCTTTACTCAAGCCCCAGACAGTGGGGACTGATATTTTACCTCATGATAACAACTACAGATTTAAGAATTTTTTCCCCTCTCCAGTCCTTATTTCCCACTATTTTCAGGGTAGTAAATGCCACTGCACAGAAATTCTGTTTCTCTGGTATATCTGCTTGCACTGGTTACATTTGGAAGACCCAACCAGCAGAAATTCTCTGATTATTTTGCTTTAGAGCCACAGGATGCATCAGGAAAGGTGTAAGCAACCAAGAGCCTTGTGGGCAGTGGGAACTTGGACACCCATGGACACAATCTCATTTATCCAGCTGCAGTCATGGGGCTGTTCAGCTGCCAGCTCATTCCTTCAGGGACAACCTCAGGCACAGCTTTGAGAGAAATATTTTCACTGATGAGGCAACAGAAGCACATGAGCAGTGATGTGGTCTTGTGGTTGATCCAAGACTCACACAGAGGCTAAGGAAAGGAGAAGACAGAGCTCAAAGCAGCTTGCGATGGAAGCAGACATGGAGAGAGGATCTGCTGCCACAACAGAGATGTACTGGCTCCTCAGCACCAAGGAAAGGAAGTAGGGTTCATCTCTGTGCAGTCACATCCACAAAATGTCACAGGTTGATGTTTGCCCAGCCTTGAAACAAACCTTAAACAGCCTTGTGGAGACTCTCACAACAGCTGCCCTCCCACCCCACATCAGGGAGAGAAAAAATCCCCTTGGGCTGTGCCCTCCACACCCCACAGACAGCAACAAAACTCACAATACACCTCAGGACTTATGGTACTGTTTATTTTAGTTCAAAATAAACTGTGCACTTTAGGAATCTGTTCTGTTGTTTTTTTTTTACAGCTGGCGTGTGTTTTCAGCACTGGGCAGGAGGAGAGAGCTGTGGGGAGGCCTGGAGAGGAGGCATTGCTCAAACTGGCAGCACGGGGTCCCACGGCATCCGTGCAGTGCCAGTCCTTGCACACCAGAAAGGGAGGAGAGGAGAGATGGGCTGGGCAGGTGGTGGAGCACTGACTGCACCCAGCGACCCCCAGCTTCGCTGTCATCTCGAGGATGGGCTGCTGGAGCCCGAGGGCGGGCAGCAGAACTGGTGCAGGACATTATCTTCCCTGCCGAGGAACGGGGGGGCAAGAAAGAAAAGAGACAGAGGAAGAGAATCACAGGGAACAGCATTAGGAAAATTCAGCTTGAAACCTGTTTGCTTTTGTTCTCAAATCCACAAATACTGAGAGTTGTTTGTGAGCACCACCCCGTTAACCCATTTCTACCTCAGAGACAGGACTCTCCACAAAGGGAAGAACAGCCCAACGCTGATGAGTTAAGCTCTGAGAAAAACACTGCTTTGAAAGGGCCACTTCTGTTTTTGCCATTAGAAAAATTACATTAGGTAGTCAAATACATACCCAGCCTAATGTGGCCAGGGCCCCTTCATTTTTAACATGCTCAGAACTTCCCACAGGGATTTTCAGTGCCCACATTCTGCTGGAAATGCAGGACAGATGCATCCACCTTCTGTGGGTGGCTCACACAGAAATCCTGGTGATGACCAGGTCTGCTCTCCACTCCCCCACCCTCCCAAGGTGCAAGGAGAGCTCTGTCTCCAGGAGGAGTTGCCAGCATCATGAATGGTGCCATGAGGCAGGAGCAGTTTGGAATACCCACATCTGTAATGCTAAAGGTGCTTTATGGCAGGGAAGGAGATGCTGGCGTAGCAGGAGGCTCCAGCCACTTCTGAACCAGTGACACAACCACGAGGGGCCACTTCCTTCAAAGGAAAGAACAGGCTAAAGGAGGAGGATGGAAAGGAACACAATGAAGGAAGAAAAATAAGAAAATCCCAAACCAAATTTCAGGCTATTCTGCCAGCTCTCCCAAATGTGCTCAGGAATACAATCCACCATTTGCACTCCCTGCATCACGTAGGCATCAAGTGGAAAATTACAAGTATTACTCTAATTATGCCAGCTTTCTTTTGCCATAGGGTGTGAGCACAGATGCCTTATGTAATCAGCTGAACCTCACACTGACTTAGGGCAGGATTTGGTCACAGTTTGGATCTGGTTTGCTCTGTCCATCTGCATCCTGCCTCTCTGGGCCACGTGCTGCTGGTCTGTGTGATGCTGCTCTCACTCCTTTGCTCAGTTTGAAAATTAAAATACCATCAAGCTTTTATATCTCTGCATGTTCTAGAGAGTGCTTAAACATGCTGAGGTATACAGCCAGGCAATTGCAGTTAGAAATTAGAACCCTATTCAACATTTCTTTGGTAGAAAATGTCAATGAATAGTCATATCAGTACTAAAAAGAATTCTGAAGTGCAGCTCCTTCAGATATGACTTCACCTGGGACTGAGCACAGACTGGAAGCTACCACAGGACCAGGGATTCTGCTGCGTGGTGTGGGATGTCTCTAGAGGTGTTGGCAGGGAGGACACAAGAAGTATTTGCTTTGTGTCTCAGGGAAGAGTACAGTGCCCAGCAGTGGGAAAAAATAAATGGAGAATTGCAAAGTTCATTTATCTATAAAGAGATATTTTTCATTTTAGGTGTATAAGTTATTTCCCAGTTTTCCCTGGCTGTGCTAGTGTGCAAGAATTCCCACTGTGCTCTGGAAAAAGAGTTAAGGAAAACCAAACCACTCTAATGCATGATAGAAGCATCTGAAAGCTCAGCATTGTTGCAAGGGGAGCCTCCGTGTTAACCAGTTATGGTGGCAAAACAGCTCCAAAGCCTCCCAGGGGCTCAGACAGAAAGAAATAGCACAATCAATCCTTCTATCATCGTCCACACAGTGGTTTGTTGCATGTAAGCCAACATTACCTGGTGAAACAAAGATTCCACATTAAAATTTCACACAAGCACAGTATTTTCAGAATGATGGTTTTACCTCCCAGAGGTGCTGATTAAACATTAAGCAGGCAGAGACTGCAAGAAAATGATGGGATTTCTTTGGTACTATAACATCCTTTGCATTATCATTTTGTTTTCACAGGTCTCACTGGAGAAAAAAAAAAAGAAAAGAAAAATCTCTAGCTTCACGATTTTAAAAAATGGTCTTTGGAGATGATAAGGGCATCTAATTTGAGATTAGAAGGATGGAAGGTAGAGGGGATGGAGACAGGAATGAGTGACAGCCAACATTTCATGCAAATCAGAACGAAGAAATCACAGTTATGAATAAACACATCAGATGGAAAGATGCTCAGACATTAGTGGTAAGCAAATCTGTCCACAGTTGCAGTTTGCATACATCAGCCTGTTCCATACCCACACAGGGAATGCAGAGAGGGACAGGGCTGGATATCCCCAGCATGGGCACCTCTGGACACGGAATTTTGCTGTGTGTGAGGGACCTGCACAGGTGGGATGAGGGTCTGACTGAAGTTGGCCTAAAGATGTGTCAGAGAATCCCAGAGAGGTTTGGGTGGGAAGGGACCTCAAAGACCACCCAGTGCCACCCCTGCCATGGCAGGGACACCACCAACAGTCCCTGGCTGCTCCCAGCCCCAGTGTCCAGCCTGGCCTGGGACACTTCCAGGGATCCAGGGTCAGCCACAGCTTCTCTGGGAATTCTATTCCAGGGCCTGCCCACCCTCACAGGCAACAATTTCTTGCCCATCTCTATCCTAAAGCTACTCTCTCTCTGTCAGTTTGAAGCCATAGAAAGCATGCTTAGAAAATGCTGGGAACAAACTTCCTCAGACAAGACACAGAGCTGATTAAATTCCCTTTGTCAGATGCTGATTTATCTCCGGGCTTTGCTCAGCTCAGATTCCAGCTGCAAGGCCTCTGAGGTGATGATGCAGCTGGGTCAAGCCAGAGGCTCAGCAGCTGAAGCACAGGTCTACCTGGATTTCTACTTCTGCAAGGTGTCCCACGTTTTTTTTTTTACTTTGCCCTTCGCACCAGGTTTAAAATCTGCATTCCAAAGATCTCTAACAAATCCAGAGCTGCTTCTGGAACCTGCAGCTTCCAACTAGAGGCCGTTGTTTTCAAAGCTCTACTCAGGAGGCAGGAAGGGGAAGGGAGTCAGAGAAGCCAAGCTACAGACATTTCTGGTCTATTTTTTAATTCCCAAACAGAAATAACCCAAAAAGAGCAAGCAGAGGAGGCATATGGGCTAACTGGAACCCAGACAAGTATCTAGCTGGAAGGACACGACAGGTTCAGGCTTCCCAATATTTCCTTTGTAATATGGGAATGCAAGATAACTTGTATTATTTCTGTCCATTTTAAGCATTGTAAAATGAGTGAGGGATTACTGCAATAGCTGCAGTTATTAAAAATGCATTATTTCCCTATTAACAATTCAAAACAGATGCCAAAGATCGTCTCGACTAGAAATAAAACTGCTGGAGTGAATAAAACATCCAGCAATTAGCTAACAGCAAATCAGAGATGCTCCAGATTTCACTGTAGTGCATTCATTAATTGCTTCTTTCAGAGCAAATTGAATTTTTAATTCTGGGCTACAAAATTAATCCCTCTGTGTATTTTCTAAATAAAGCCTCAAAACTGAAGCCAGACCAAAGCATCCACGTCTGTTAGTTTTGTTTCTAATGATTTCTATTTATAAATTGATAAATGGGAAGACTAAAAGCCAAATTTAATACCATTAAGTGTATGTAGAAATGCAAAGCCCAATCCTGTTAGAGCTCTAGTAGCTCATTTTCATTCACAGCAAGGGGATCTCCCTGTTCAGGTCCTGTACAAAAACAGGTGCATCATTTGCACTTGACTCAGAGATTACAGTTGTGGGGATGGCAGTTTGGATAAAACAACTTCAGAAATTGAAATTATGGGCAAACCAAACCAATTCCTGCCATGAGGATGACTGTAACAGCCTGGCTCCAGCACAGCAGCACATCCGTGAGCAGGGACAGCATTAACATTGCTGTGTAATTGGAAATTAAATTCTAGAGAATAAAGTTTTCCATTTTTGCAGCTCTTTTTGTACTTCTCAAGAACAGAGGGTTGTGGGATGAAGGATAATTTGTGTTAGAAGGGACTTGTGCAGGTGTGGAGAGTGCAGTCCTTGCTCAGAGCAGGGCACAGCCACTGGTGTCCACTGAACTGAGCACGGCTGAGGACAGAGACCTCAATATTCTGCTGGCCTCTGGTCCAACGTTTGACCAACCTCATGCTGAAATTCCTTCTCTCCCCCCCTTGCATCTAATTGGGATTCTCCTCACTGCAATTTGTTTTGGTTTTGAATCAGCTTTTCCATATTCTCCTATGCACAGAACCCCAGACCAGTCTGCGTTGGAAGAACCTTTAAGTCACAGGTGGGGACACCTTCCACTGTCCCTCCAAGCCCTGTCCAACCTGGCCTGGGACACGCCCAGGGATCCAGGGGCAACCACAGCTTCTCTGGGCACCCTGTGCCATGGTTTGACCACTCCTTGAGTAAGAATTTTTCCCTGGTGTCCAACCTGAGCCTGCCCTGGCCCAGCCCGATGTTCCCTCTGTTCCTGTCCCTGTTCCCTGGGAGCAGAGCCCCATTTCCCTGGATGTCAGGGAGTTCTATAGAGCCAGAAGAACAATAATAGTAATAATAACTATATTTAAACACTCCCCAAGCCTAAACTTTCTTGAGAGGAAACAAGGCCAGGGATGAGCTCCTTCCCTCTCCCAGTCCTAAAGCATCAGCTGAAGGTCCCACAGCACAGGCTTGGGCACTCTGAAAACTGCACAGCCTTTACACATCCAGAGCAGGGAATTCCTGTCTTCACTGCACAAAAACAGCTGGAGAAGTTCAGTATTTTTCACACATGAAGTTATGCTGCTCTAAGCTTTAATTCCAGAAGAAATATTAGTGATTAAAAATAACACCCTGCGTGGAGCAAGACACTGAGACATTCAAGGAACAGCTGGTTTTCCCATCAACATCCCTACAGGAAGATCCTTAAAATTAAAGCACTGTCAGCTAAGGACACAGGAAAACTAAAAGCCTCACTAAAAAGCAAGCAGGGAATCTAAGAGTTTTCAGGCCCTGCTCCTCACCAAAGGAATACTGAGCTGTCTTACAACTCAACTATGGACTCACTACCACCAAATAAACAAAGGGCTCTGATGGGAGAAAAAAACCCAAACACACAAACAGATGCTGCAACATAAACCAACAGGGTGAATCCAAGCATGCATGGTTAGAGGTAACTACGGGATGAAATATTCAAACCAGAAATATGTTTATGCATTTACAGATTTAGGATTCATTGTTTGCTTTTGTCTTTCCTTATTACCCGTGCAAAGTGATTTTGATTTTTCAGCACCAGGCTTCCAATGTTTTGATATTAATATTATTCATGAGCTGGCAATTATCACTAAGTCGATCGCTAATAGCAGAAGTAAAAATTCCAGACAATATTTTCCATAGCATGCACAGTTTTTAAACAGTTTTCACATTTCCAATGGCTTCGATTAGCTGCCCTTTGATGCTTCTCTAAGATGTTACAGTAAACACTGGCACTGACACTGAATTTTACTGTGGGATGTAATTGCTGCTCTCCACATTGGATCAAAGAGAACACATAGATAGTAAAGGATCTATGTTAAAAGAAGCATTATGAGCTGGAAAACATGTATGTTTTGATGTATTCAGGGCAGACTCTGCTTGTCATCAAGGGTCTGACTGTGTTTAAAGCCCTCTTATTTCATTCAAATCCAAGGCAGTGCTGAGTCCTGGGCAGGTCCATGCCTTTAACCTTTAGGGGGTTAAACACATGGATGAATTGAATTCCTCAGCTACTGGCATGGAATAGGCAGGGGTGAAAAAAAGAGTGTTGTTCAGAACAACATCAATATCCTCCATAAATTATATAAATATTTCAGCATATTTGTCATGTGAGAGCTAAGCCTGCACCTCCCTTCTCCCTACCTTTGCAAGCCTAGGGGGATGTGCCTCTTAAAGCACATGACACTCATTTTACTGAGCAATTCCAGAGTGCCTGAGAGAAGGACTCACTGCAGTGATGGTTCTGTTCATGGCTACCCTACAAGACGTCAAAAATATTGGATATTTATTCCAATATCCTTCTTTTTATTTTTTTCTGTTACAACTTATACAACTACTGCTTTGTCTGGTGTCAAATGGCAACATCAGATCTCTCTCCAAAAGGCAGCAGTGGGTGGAGCATGGCTACTCTTACCTGTACTCTGAGTGTGTGGCAGGGACAGCTAGCTGGGAATGGTACAATGGAGCTGGACAGCAAAACTGGTGCAGAGTATTTAAAGACCTACGACACAAGGAAAAACACAGAGTCAAACCACCAGGTGTTGAGAAAGGGGCTTTGGAGGGGAAAGTCAGGTGCTGACAGGAATATTGGAAACTCACGAGAACGGTGACTGAAATTTGAGGCACAGCTGTCAATTCTGGATCCCGGGGGACAGAGGGGAATAGTCCCAGGTTTTAAATGCACACATCAAAATGACGGTGAGGAGCTGTTGCAATGAAGAGTCAATCAAAGGTTTGTTGCAGGATTAAGATCAAATGCCAATTTAAGGCTCGGGGCTTGCCTTGCCACGTGGGAGAGAGGCAAAAGCTGAAACACTGAGGGTTAAAATCCCCATGGAAATGAAGCTTTAGGCTTGCATCTTACTCTGCACCAGTCAGGCTGTTCTCTCTTCATGGAATTAAAGCACAGTGCTCTGAATGAGGAGGGAGAATGCAATGGACATGGACACAAAGCGTTCTTCAAGCCCAGCGATTACAAACACATTGCAAAATAAACCCTTTGAAGACGTGGAAGAACCCAAGTTTCACCCATGCTTTAAGCAATATTCAGACCCGTGCAACAGCAGTTGGCTATCATTTGTTCAAAGCATAGAAAGAAAACAGAAAGAACCTTTACAGCACAAAGATATTCTGCACCCCAGATCATTAGATTGGTATTGTTTCACTAAAACAAAGAGGAGTCACAAAACCAGACAAGGGGCCACATCTGAAGGAAAGCTTGGAAAATCTTCAAGCAGCACACAGCCCACGCCCCTCCCTGCATTCCTGGTGTTTGTGCCAGGAAACATTAAACAAGGCTCAGCACAGCAAGTTCTCCCTGATAAATCCACCTAATCAAATTTCTCAGGACACAGCATTCTTCTAGGAAATCATAAAAAAAATCAATATCTCCTAAGCTCTTTGAGTGGGCACCTGTGGAAGAGGGAGCAATTTCAATTTCAATTGAAAATCCTCATTTAACTTGGGAGCATCCCACCTGACAGTTAACAGAGGGTGAACGTGTATGTGTTTGTGTACACAAATGCACTTTTTAACCTCCCACATCTTTCTCTTGGTGTTTTGACAGAAGTCTCAAAAGATTGATTTTGCTTCTCCTGCATCCCTGAGGCTTAAAGTGAATCCTGTGAGGTCACTTTCTTACAAGATCAAACAGAGTGGTTAAGCAAATGGAAGTCAGGCTTTGTTCAGGAAGGAGTAAGTTACTAATCCTTAGGAAAAAAAGACAAGACCAGCCTGTTCTGACCCCTGCTGCCAACACTGTCAGCAACTGCATGGCTAGGATCAGCTGGATTTTCTGTTTAGAGATGATAACTCCTGTAAAGTACTCAAGCTTTTGGAAATACAGCACAATCCAGACACAAGGCACCTCCCCAGCATGGGATGGACCCTGCTAACACCTCACAGGGCACAGGTACTCATGGGGGCACCTCCAAACCCCTTGGAAAACCTGAAAAATTCAAAAGAAAGATGGGGAACAACACTGAAAGCATTTATGGGCCATATCAAAGCATCCAGGACATGCCAAATCTGGGGTTTCTGACAGGAAAAACAGTGTGCCACACAAAGCTGCTCCACTGGGTCCTGGGGCAGCAGGCTGTGAGTGCAGGACACCAGGCTCACACTGGGCAGGGGAACTGCTCACATGAAGGAACTGCTGCCCCTGGGACACCTGTTTTTTTCCAGCAGAAGCAAAAGGAGGAAATCATTAGGAGAGTGTTCCAGATTCCATTCTTACCACTGTTTTTTTTTCCCCCACACAGATATCTCTCTCTTCAGAGAATTAACCAGTGAAATATGAAAGAATATGAAAGAATCTCTCTGGATTCAGCTCTGCTCTACAAAGCCTTTTGAACAGAGCTTGCTCCTGGCTCTTCCAAAATGATTCTGCCCACAAGGCTCCATGAATCTGTCCTACTCTGACCTTCCCAGCTTCCAAAAGAACCTGAGCAGTAAAGAAGGAAGCTCTCTCAGTGCTCTTGTTAGGGTCTGTACTCACCTGTGGCACAGGGCTGGGGCCAGGAGCTCACCTGCCCCAAGTTCCTGTTCCAACAGAGAGCAGATGGGAGCTGCCAGGGGTCCCCACACTGTCACAGGGGTGCAGGAGGTGACACAGGTGACAGGGTTCAGCTGCAGGCTGGGACTGAGGTGCCACCAGGTCACTGATGTCCAATAAACCCAGCTGGATACTTGTCCCACCACAGACAGAGCAAACATGAGGTCTGGGCTCTGTTCTGAATTTTAAAATTCAGGAATAGCTTAACTCTGTTTGGGTTCCTCCAGATCTCACTGACTGATGCCAGACTGACAATGCTGAGGCTCAGGCTTTACAGCCCCTGACTAATACTAGTTCCACCCAAAGGAATGGGGTAAATCTGCTGATGCAATTAAAGGTTCGTATGTGACATTTTGTGCCTTCAATCACCTGCCAAAACAGCACTTGCAATCATTTTCCCCTGTGCAATACACCTGAGAATGTTTAAGGCTCCAATCACTTTTTTTTGTTTGGTCTGGTTGGAGCTTTAATTATTTTTTAAACTTCATAGCTATATGTTGCAATCAGCCTTCAACACAAGTTTGCATTCAAGCTAGAATTCATTTACTGATTTTCAACACCTAAAGACATCAGAAGAAATCCATTTCAATCATTTGGAGAATTAATCACTTCTCCTGTTCACAGTCTCACAGATCCCCAGCCCTGTGAAGATTAGTTTCCACATCTGTAGCTGATGTTCTTCAAAAGATGATTTAGGATTATAAAGAGAGCACAGGTACTTTAGCACCAGCAGAAGACAAACGACTGAGGTGACAAATGCTGCTTCTGATAGTTTCAGTTTCTGGCCCATTGCTGCAATCCCAGTGCACGTGGAAGTTTGGCCATTTCCCACTTGCAGGCCAAGCTCCTTCCAGCTCTCCCCTTGTGAATCCCTACATATGGTTCTTGTGAGAGCAGATGAGTCTGCCAGTAAAACCTGACCCAAGCCCTGACATCTCATTTCCCAACAGAACAGAATAAACCCAGCTCCTAATGGGGCACTCAGACCTCAGGCAGGTGTGGCTGTGCCTCTCGCTCCTGTGTAAACCCCACTGTTTGCCATTAGAGTCCACTCATTTTTAACAGCACTTTCCTGTCCATCAGCAAACAGAAATGACCATTCCTGTTAATTTTCTGGTTTTGGAGCCTTGCTCGATGTACAAATAAAAAGAAATCGATTACTGGTCATCACACAGAGCCACAACTTTTTTTTTTTCTTTCGTTTTCTCTTGCAATCCCCAATAAGCTTCCCAAACGCAGCAGACAATTTTCTCAATATTGGTTTTTAAACAACGTGGGAGAACAGAACTCGAGGCCATTAACCTGGAATTGCTTCTGCTCTAACAGGTTATCCTGTGCTGTCACAATGTGCTCAGAGCCAGCAGATGTTCCTGGCAGGATTGGGAGCCTGGAGGCAGCCTGTCCCCTGTCCCTGCACAGGACACAGTGGTGAGACCAGGACATACACCCACCCTCGCTTATTCTGCTGCTGTTGAATTCTCAGCAGCTGCAAACCTGTGAGTGGGTCAAAATTATTAAACCATCACTGTCTGAGAGCTTCTTCCTATGAGAATTTCCAAACAGAAACCCTGAGACTGGGGGAAATTGGAGCAGGAGCACAGCTGGAAGAGCCCTTCTGGAGTTAATGATGTGCCTGATGAGAGGAGCTGCTCAGAACCTTCACTGCCCTTTGCTGCTGCCCTCTCCCAGAGCCACAACTTCATTCACCATTCCTCCTCTGGTCTGAAACAACAATCTGTTCCCCTCCATCTGCCAGGATTCATCCCTTTCTTCTGGCACATTTTTCCATAAAGTCCATGTTGCAATGAGTATGTGAAAAAAATAATTCCAGCACAGGCTGCTGTTCTGTGTGTGCACCCATCCTTCTAAAATCAACTTGGGAACAGCAGCAGGGGCAGACAAATTCATCCCCTATTTCAGCCCATTCACTCCATGCCAGATGAGGCAGACAAGAATGGTTTGTTTGATTGGAACTATTAAAAGGAATATTTGCATTTCCCAGTGGTTATCCTGTTGAAGAGTAATGTTATTTTACAAGATGAAATTTTCTTTCTCATGTCGACCCAGAGTTATGGCAACATCTGAGATTAGAAAAGATTGTGCTAAAAACTAATAAAGTCTGTCCTGTTCTTGTTTAATAAATCCAACCATTACTTTCATGAGGAACAACATTTGAAATATAATTGAAAGGATATCCAAAGAGGCAATGAGCAGTAAGTCATAATAATACAGACTCACATCAACTCCAGCTAAATGCTTGCTAATTAACAAGTTTATTAACCTGCTAGAAGGGCTTTCAGAATGAAAACCCTGACCCAGGCCAAAGGACAACTTTTTGGAAAGCAGAGAAAGCAGCAGGAAGCTTTTCATGGCAGCCCCCATTGTCCCAGCCCAGGTGTGAGTGCAGCTGTCTGTGGCTGTGGCCACTTCAAGGTGATTAACACATGACACATTCCCATTTCCAAGGACAAATTCCTACTGCTCTTTATCCAAAATACACAGGGAAGTATGACTTGGGCTTTTGAAGAAGCATTGAAAAGCCTTCTCTTTTTTCCTATTCATTTCACCCCACTGTACATCCAGCACTCTGCAGCCAAGCACCTCAAGGAGAGGCTGTGGTGGCACACAGAAAATGTTACGGGTTTTTTCAGTGTTGTTATTATTAATTAATTTCACTCTTTTGGATGGCAACCCCCCAACACTAAATGCTGCTATTGCTTTTATGGTTGCATACATAAAAACCTTACAGTTCCAGCAGAGATCACCCCACACTGCAGGAGAACCACAACTCCTCCCTTCACTCCTTCATCCCCTGTGCACAAAATGGCTCTTTGGGCACAGCTTCTTGGACACCAAATCCCAGGGAGGCAACAGGACAGCTCCTGACAGGTAAACACCAGTGGAATTACCCTGCATGGAGTTTGAGAGTCAGAAAACTCACCCACACCTCACCAACACCACAGCCATATGTTGCAGAGCTGCTCTGCTGGCATCTCCCTCCTTCCATTTCTGCCTCCCCTTCCATGCAATAGTCAGAACCTGGTTAAAAGCATCCTACAATTCCATTTCCTCTCCACAGAAATGAAAGATGTTTTCACCAGCTACAGGGATGCTCAATAAATCCTGCAGTTCCAAACCAGCAGCACACACAGTCCAGAGTTCAGACAACTGAGTTTTCTTCCAGCATTCATCAGATTTGGCTGTCATCAAAATGATTTAATAGCAGCATTTGTACACGGCGCAGCAGAAATGCAGACTGGGAGTTCTTGTTTGGAATAATGCTTCCCTTTGTGTATTCCCAACTCAAGTGCCCACAGCTGGATTTTTCAATGGAATCATCAGGCACACTCTCACTGACCTCTCCTCCATCAAAGGGCCTGCAAATAATTATCATCTCCTGGGAGAATGGAACCACGACAGGCCCAGCATACTAAACAAGGAACAGCCATTATTTTGTCCCATCCTAGAACACAACACTTATTAGCATCACAGAGAATTATAAATAATTATTATAAACTTTTTTTGCTTTCATGAAAATGCAGTACCAGCCTACACAAGCAGGCAGGAGGGATCCCACTGCATCCCTGCAGTCTGCAGGCAGCCTCCAGTCCTGGGTTAGCTGGAACTAGGGTGAATTTAATTAAGACTATTAATATGTAGATGCTTGTAATTAGAAAATCTTCTTTTTCTGTCTTACTAGAACCCCACCCATGGTGCAGGGTGATGTAGAATAATTCACAGGACTCATAAGATGCACTTGTGTCAGTTGTGCTTACTGGTAGTTGTCACAATCAGTAGAAAAGACCCCACACAGTCCAAACCCACAAATTAAGAGCAAAGTGACATGGGAGAAGGAAAATAGATTAAATCAGAGCATGGATATATTCACCACATCTTTTCTGTATGTCCCACATCATTAAACCAGGCCCCAAAAATCCTCAAGATACAAGTCCCAGTACAGAACACAGCCACATTTACAATCTCACAGAGCAATAACCATGGCAAACCCAAAGCTGAGCAGTGCCAGTTATACATATTGGATTTGCAGCTGGTGAAAGAGGCAAAATAGCAAAGTACAAAGAATGAAATTACCCAGATACAGTGTGAGAGATTTACAGCAAGGCAAATCCTGTTACTTAAAACAATGCTCCAGTGACATATGTTCTATTCAGTGCAGCAACTGAAAAAAAAAATGCTTTCACTAATCCAAGTAGTGTGACACTGTTGTTCAGTTTTTTATAGAACAGCAACAACCAGGCTTTCTACACTTCAAGATGAAAAAGATATTTTTATCTTATAAAAGATACTTTCAATGGCAAAGATTTTTGGCATATATATATTACAAGAACATTGACAGAGTTATATGTAAGGTTTCATCTGAAAACTTAAGCATTGAAGAACTGGTGTATAACAGTTTAACATACATTTTCAGTATTGAGAACCCATTAGTTTTAAGGAACATAAAGATTTTCTATGTCCATGTGTTCTTAAGAGTAAGTTCTTAAAAAAGCAATCCCAGCTTACATTTTCCTCTTTCCAACAATTAGCATCAGCTCTCTTACACAGTACTTAAAACACAGAATTATAGTAGGAGGCAGAATCCACATCTTGTTTTCTACAGCAACGTGCTGAGTTGGGTACAAGATACAAAGGTGCAAGCAGCAAAACAGGAAAATCCTGCACAAGATGGATCTATAAATAAGACTGCAACCTCACTGTTAAACACAGCAACATACAGGGATTAAATATCCCTTACCCCCACACAATAAGCACTGTATGAAATCTATTCCCTGCTGAGAGTTACAGAATCCCCAAATCCCAGGACCCAAATTAAAATGGAGTCCAACACGACCAGAACTATTCTCCCATGGATAAACCCAGAGCAGGATGTTTCAAGCTGATCCATGCATACCTGGAAGGCTGCAACCTGTTCTCCAAGTCTACTTTCCTTATTTCAACTTCCTACAAAAGTAAGTTATTTATTTTCAAAAGGCTTCACATTTATTTTAATTTTAAAACATTTCAACTTAACCATTCACCCCTTCAGCACAAGACAAAAAGCTAAAGAAAACTTTATGACAGATTCTAATATTCTTTTGTTATTCTATTTGAGGAGTTTGGTTTTGAATGTTTTTATTTACTCTGGCTGTGTGTGGATGGTGCTGCTGAACATGGAGCAGATTTACTTAAATCTGGGCACTCAGAAGCATTATTAAAATAACTGGGAAAGGCTGGGGATGACAATTACATGTGTTTCATACAGGATCCTCTGGAAATCCCAAATTTAACCCTAAAGAGAGAAGATGGTTAACCAGGGTTCAAAACTGCAAACTGAGGTACAGCCATTCCAAGCCCCTGGACCGGGAGTGAGGACAAATCCAAGGGCCCATCCCTGCCTGGTCTGGTCCCAGTTTGGAGCAAACCCCTGTGTCTTCCATCCACCCCTGCCTGCTCTGTGCCCTTTTTGGAGCAAACCACCTGTGTGTCCCATCCACCCATTCCTGCTGGGTTTGGTCCCAGTTTGGAGCAAACCCCTGTGTGTGCCATCCATACAACCCTGCCTGTTCTGATCCCAGTTTGGAGCAAACCCCTGTGTGCCATGTATCCCAGCACCTGCATCATCCTCCAGAGTGGTTGAGCCCTGAGCCCCAAGCCATGGGCTCAGCTCCCACCAGGGGCTCCTCAGCCCATGGGAGCATCAGCTCCTGTGTCTGACCTCAACCCTCCAGACACTGCTCCAGGGAATAACAATCAATGAATGCACCTTTCTGGTTTTGATCAGCATAAACGTAACAACAAAATCACAGCGGCGCTTTGCCTCCTCGGTACGACACTGCCCAAGGCTGCACTGCACGTCCTGCTGTTTGCATTTCTCTACTGAAAAGACAGATTGCACTGTAATATGACAAAGCATTTGAACAAGATGGAAGAGAGATCCTTGACTCATCACAGACAGAATTCCTAGCACCCTGTATTGCTGCTCGGATGCAAAGTGAAAGAGTTTCCTCGGTTTTTTTGTTGTTTTTTTTTTCCCTGCTAAACATAGACTACTCACTTTATTACGCTGTATTTTTAAATACCCATAAGCACAATCATCATCATCATCATCTAAACATGTTTAATACCCAGAGCATCCATCTGCCAAAAAAGGTAACACCCTAAAAATGGTTCGTGGAAAGAAACCTACCCAACAATAAACTGATCACTACTCCCACTTCTGGAATCCTCAACACAGATATCAGAGATGTGACGACAGATGAAGAAGGAAAAGGTACTCACAAATAACACCTTCTGCAAGCCATCCTTGAATGGGGGGTGGCCTTGGTACTTCTATTTTCTTTCACGCAATCTGAGGTAGAAAAGCTCTTTCTCAAGGAAAAAAAAAATGTAAAAAAAAAAAAGAATCACATTCACAGCTTTTGCACGCTTATTCAGGCTCAGCCACGGTGGAACATCACGGATAAGTAAGCTGGTGATGTAACCAGCATCAAACACTGCATCAGATAAACCCAAAGGCTCTACAGGGTTATATTTTGCAAAGCCAAAAGGTTTTTCCCAGAGAGGAGGTTTAGCAAGCATAAACCAGCCACGCTGTCCTCACATTCCTGGTGGGCTTGCTTGCTGCTCCCAGAAAAAGTCCCAAAGCTGTATTTATTATTCAACTTCATCACCAAGAAGAAACAATATGCTTTCTCATTTGATATTTAGACGGAAATATCAAAGCACCAAATGTTGCATTTTTGAATGCACCATCTCTGCCTGCTCACTGTAGTACAGTCCAAACCAAGAAAAGGCCATTGGTCCTTTTATCTCCATGGAAACAGCAGCATCTGTGAAGACGAACGTATTCCCTCCTCACTGCAAAGTCAATTTATAGTCACATACTATGACATAAACTGATAAGACAGCAAAGCTAATCAGCAACTAGGAGAAACAGCAACCTAAACATGAGATTAAGCTCTTGCTCAGGAGAATATTCCTCTGTATATGGCATTTCTGCTGTGAAAATTGCAGAATTAAGAAGCAAATCAAGCTGTTCCTGTGAGCTGCTGCAGGTTGGGGATTTGTGAACTTCCCAGTTTGCCTAATGAGGCAAGTGGCTGAATATTTTATACAATTAGCTTCTGGCTTGAATCTCTAGTTATATCCTACTGCATGGGAAGAGATTTAAGCAAAGTTGGTCTTTGCAAAAAAAACAACCCCAAAACTTAAGAATTGTTACTCCAGTGTTACCTTTTCCCTGCAGAAGAGCTGTCATGTTTAATAGCAACAGCAGAGTGAGAAGTTTCACAACTCTACATGCGACTGCCTCCCCATCTCCCCCCTTTTTAGCACCACCAGTGGTGCAAACACTTCAGCACCATCCTGCTTGTGTTCCACAAGCCTCCTCTCCAGGGAAATTATCATTTCTACAGGCCTGATGAGTCACTTCAACATGATTTTATTTGGTGGTACTTTGTAAAAGAGAAAACCAAACTAAAAACTAAACCAACAGACCCCACAGAGCACAAAAATGTCCTTTTTTCCTCTCCTCCCTGCATCCTGCCCAGCTCTGATGCTCAGCACTCAGCCCTGACGTTCCCAAGCCAAGCTTCCTCCCTTCCTTCATGAATCAATATAATGACCATCTGCTCACATTATTAAGTTAAACATACACCAGAACACACTGATGAGGGCAGTTCATTTGCCATGGTCAAGTGATTAGCTCCATGGCCAGTTGTCCCATTTCCAGAGGGACAGGGGGCAGTGGGCAGCCAAATCCTGCTGATGCACCCACGCAGCTTCCAGGGCACAAGGGGAGCAGGAAGTGCCAAAGATGCTGCAAAACTTTAAAATAAAATTAAAAAAAAAAAATGGGGGAGGCAGGAGATCTTTGGTATGATTTGCAAATTAGGGATGAACTAATTGCAGCCCCACTGCACCTGAAGAGCCAACAAGGAGGATGGAGAGGAACTATTTTTAAAGGGCCTGGAGTGACAGGACAAAGGGGAATGGCTTCGGTCTGACAGAGTGTAGGGCTGGATGGGATATTGGGCAGGAATTGTTCCCTGTGAGGGTGGGGAGGCCCTGGCACAAGGTGCCCAGAGAATCTGTGTGGATGCTGAATGCGAGGAATCAGGCAGCAGCACAGTGTCTGTGTAAAACTAAGGCACATAACTTTCTCACACAGGCCTGAGAAAGTGGCCAGGGATAAATTCAAACAGTCCTTGGAGAAGGGAAAACAGTCCTTGCAGCTGTTGTTTGTCTCCTGTTGTTTACTTATAAGGAAATATGGTCAAGTAGTGTTGTTTCTAATTGTGCAATGATGGTTTTGTATTGGTTTGCTAACCAATAGAATTTTACCTTTTCAGAACTGTCTGTAAAAGAAGATTTGGAAAAGTAAAGTTTGCTCTCACCTGCTGAAAAGCTGGAGAGTTTCATGTCATTATTCCTGCTGTCCCTAATACAACAGCAACAAAGCTGTGGCTGCCCCTGGATCCCTGGCAGCGCCCAAGGCCAGGGTGGACACTGGGGCTTGGAGCAGCCTGGGACAGTGGAAGGTGTCCCTGCCATGGCAGGGGGTGAAACAAGGTAATTTTTAAGGTCCCTTCCAACCCAAACCACTCCCTGATTCCATGACTATGTCTAGCAGAGGTGCACTTTGGTTTACAAAAGCAAATTTGATGATAATTTGTAGAATTGTCAGAGCAGCCACAGCCCTCAAGTCACATCAACATCTGCTGGTGCCATGGAATGCAATAAGAAACCAGAGAGGAAGCCAAGACCCCAAAATTCCCCATTCCCCGGCCTGTAGGACTTGGATCCAGCACTAATAGGTGCTCCAGCAGGATTCATCACATGAAAACTACAAATAAATAAATGTCCACTTGATGTAGTGCTGCCCTACCCAGCAGAGTGAGCTCCATGGAATCCAGCCTGCTGTGGCCATCCCCAAATCTCTTTGCTGATACAGCTCCCAAAACCTTCCCTGGGATCTTGATCCTCTAACTCCAACCCACATGGGCTTATGGCATGGGTCAGGCTCCTGAGCAGTGTCCCTGTGCCACACTGGCAGCCTGGACTGGAGCATCCATACCTTAAACACAGGTGTGCTACTCTGGGAGACACTGACATGATCACAGGTATCAAGGTCAGCTTTGAAGATGAATTACTTTTTGCACAAATAAGATAATTCAGAGAAATACAGATTTAGATGAGTGGTTTCTTCTCCTGCACAGCCTAGAGGTTACTTGCCTTCCAGGGAAGCTTTATAATGATTCAAATACTGCTTCATTTTTTTTGCAGATACCAAATACAGAGCAGTGGAAAAGTACAATTTCAAGAGGTGCTTGTGTGTCCTGAACTTGCACGTCACAGCTACCAGCACATCACAGAAATGATAAATGCCTGCCAAGGAAACACCACCATTCCATAAAGAATCCCATAAAACAGCTTTCCAAGCTATTGCAAGGTCAAGGAGCTCAAGCAGCATATTAGGAAGAGAATATACAGGCTTGAAAGCTTGGTGCATTCTTCTGGTTTTAATTCTAGGTTTGGCAGATGTTTGACAGTACACAGGTCAAATGAAAAGTGAGGAATGACTTACCCAGCTATTCAGAAAGGTGCTCCTTGGATGATAATCAGTCCAGATCAAGGAGGACAGGATAATAGGAAGCCTTTCAGTGCATGGCATTGTTGCTTTGGGACAAGCCTTCAATTCAGTTCTGATTTTTGGTTTGATGTGTCTGGATAAAATGACTGAGGAAACAACTATCTGGCTCTAAACTCACCTAAGCTCCAGAGTTTTATTCAAGATAATGGACTCATTTGCATAAATTCTGTTAAACACTGGTTTAGCCAACATATCTTCAGTTCAGTCTCCTTCAGCTCTCCCCTGGAACAATGGGAGTTGTTCTCCCTCCTGATGAGTAAGTGTGGGATAAAGTCTGCCCACGTCTATATCTTAGCAGAATGAACTCAAATGTTTCACAATTGATGAAATACTACAAAGTGAGGAGTTAGTGACTGCATAGGTTGTTTAGCCTTAGCTTTTAACTTAAAAAAGGCTTTTCTTTATCAGAAAAAGGCAGTAAGTAGGGCAGAACTGGGGACACCAGGGCCAAGTCCTCCCCAGTACGACAAAGTCAGCTCAGCAAGGCTCTTTTACAGTCACTTGATGTCACTGTGTGAAAAGAACTGGACATAAAATGCCCAAGTCATTATCCTAACCACTGTACAACCCAGAAATATTAAAGACAAGGACTCTGATCCCACTGAAGTGCCTGGGAAGAGCTCCATGGGCCTCAGCACAGACAGGCTGTCACAATGAATGTCCAGTGGTACAGAGTGCTCTGAACACTGATAACCTGCCAGCATCAGTGACCTGCACAGCCACAAAACCAGCTGTCCCCAAAACCCAGTTTTCTCTGCTGAGATTCCTGTTCTGTCCGTGGCTGTGAGGAATAAACAGATCACCTGAGCAATACTGAACATGGTACACTGTTTGTTTTGTATGAGGGCCTGAATTTATCTTCAAGGTTTTGAGCCAGACTATCAAGCAAAGCCATTTCTTACCAGTTATTGCATTTTCATGTTTATTATGAAACATTTTCACATTTATTATGTTATTGATTCATTCTAGAAAACCAGAGCACAGGCAGTTTGTGGTTGAATTTCTGGGTGAGGCCACTGGGGACAAAGGACACATCCCTGTCCCTGCCCAGGAGGTCTCAGACCTCCTCAAACACAAGATGAATGCTCACCTCCCCCTCCTCTCTACTCCTACCTCACTCATCCCAAAATAAAAGTTTATCCTGCCTGGTTCTGACACAGCCTCTAGATTTTGTTATTTTGAGTTTAGGAAGCAAAAGTGGCTGGGTGAGCGTTACCTCAATGTATGGACACACACGGGACACAAAGCTGACCACCAGGGTGTTCACACAAGCTCCTTGAGAGACCATTTTTACAGGAAAAAATTCCATTACAGGCTAAAAACTCCCACATATTCATTCTCCCACCAGAGACTGAGCTGTCATGGAGCAACCTGGCCTGGTGAAAGCTGTCCCTGCCCAGAGGGTGGGACTGGATGGGCTTTACTGTCCCTTCCAGCCCAAACCATTCCATGACTCCATGAATCCTGTAGAGGCTCCAGTCAGCTCCTGAGGCTGCCACAGGGATCCAAATCACATCTGTGGCCCCTCCTCATCAAAGCTGGTTCCAGCCCCTTGAGCCCCAATTATGTAATTATACTCTGTTTATTTCTCTGGGCACTTGTACTCCTAATGCACAAAACGTGTCCCAGAGTCACAGTGGGAACCCCAATGGCAGCAGCAGAGATGCTGATACTTGGGATGTGATGGGAAGGATCCAGCTCTGTGCTCCCTTCCCTGCCCCTCCATGGAACATTCACTGGCTATTACTGTGCTGATAAAATATTGAAGCTCAAAGCAAAACCAGTTGTAGAAGAACTGCCAAAGATGTCTCAGGCCAGAGTACAGTAGTTTCATTTTCAATCACATTTTGAAATATTTCTCATGAGTGTTTATAGTTCTTCTGAAACCTCTGAATAACTTTTTCCTACTGTTTATTTTAGCAACATGCCCCAAAGCTTTCACTGGAAGCTGCTTCTAATTTTCAGCTTGGTTGTTACTGATGAGCTGATACACATTTGCTTGTGTTGAATTTCCTCAGCAAGAATTTTATCCCTGTATGTTCTGAACTTTATATAGATGCTAAATGCATTTATCTATTATATCTTGTATCTTACATACTTTCCATTTACCCTTAATATAGTTGGAAGCATTTATTAAATCTATTCTTGACCAAAATGAGGCCTCAGCTAAGCATCATTTCAGTAGCTGCTGAATTAATTTTACTGTCTCTCATCACACACACAAAAAAATCCCTAGCAAGTATTAAACAATGCTGGCAGCAGTTAGAGTTGTGGAAAAATCTGTGTGTTATCACTCACAATAAATCCTTTTCCAGCTTGTACCCTGACATTACTATTAAAACATTCTTTGTTTTCTGCTAAACATCTTGAGCTCCAAGTACCAAACTGCTTCCTTTTAAGCTACACTGCTAAAACAAGGCCCTGAACAAGTATTTACACCTCCTCCCACCATGCAGAACAACTGCTTTTAAAAGGAAGCCTTGAAAAAATAAAAATCTTTCCCACCCAAATTCAAATAATTTTACAGCCTTCAGTCAGCCCTAACACAAACTTCCACTGAAAATGTTAAAATGCTTTGTATTAAATTGATCACCTTAAAAAATTTCTCTGTTAAGACTTTATGTGACAGCTCTCAAGACCCCTTTTGGCACCTCTGGTTTGTGTAGTTTTGCCCTGTTCCTGGTCATCCAAGCTCCGCAAGCTCCTTTGTGACTCTGGAGAAAGGATCACCTCTTAAAGTAACCTGAGCTCTCAATTAAGCAACTGGTACATTTTGAGGTAAAATATGAAACATTCTTGAGGCCCTTAGTACACTCCTGACCCTTCAATGGGTAATACCTTAACTGTCCTCAACTTAAAGGCATCCCATAGATTTGCTTTCTCCAAGATATTTGGTCCCCTGGCAATGGTAGGAGGTGGAACAAGACAGGCTTTAAGGTCCTTTCCAACCCAAACCAGTCTGGGATTCCATGAAAATGCCAAAATACAGAAGAAGTCTATAAAACTCAGAGTTTGTGCATGACTGAACAACAAAATACTGAGGAAAAATCCAGGACTGGACTATTTCTGACACAGGCAGTGCTGGCAGCAGCAGGAATCCCTGGAACACAGCCTGGGAACAGCCCTGACAAGGAGGCAGGACAGGGTTTGTGCCTGAGTGACCAGTGGGCACCTGGCTGCTGTAAAATCCTGCAATGGGGGCTTGGGAAGCAATCCTGCTTCTGCAAGCCTGGGAAAGATTTTGAATTGCTTGGGTTAATTTGATATATATTTCTTCCCCTGTTCATCACAAAAGTCCAAGATATTTGTTGAGATTCATTCCTTCATCCTCTGGACAATGGAGCTGAAAATGCAAAATCCAGGACAGATCCTCCTGCATGGACCTCTCAGCTGTGAGGTGATGCAGGTACAGCACCAAAAAAAGGGCCAGCAGCAGCAGAAATCCTAACGAGCAGGAGGTAATTAGCACCTGCTCATCCTCTGGTCTCTAAGGGAAGCCATGTCTGCCACCAGAAGAGCTTTTACAAACATTAGCAAATTAATGGGCACTGTCATCATTAATCACTGCAGGAGAGGTAAGGGAAGGAGTCTCCAGCCCAGGATACCATGTGTCAATGACACTGCAGATGTTTTTATCCTTTAATGTGTTTTTCTGACCTAACCCAGAATTACAAAGTCATTTACCCAACAATTAGCTAAGCCAGAAAAGCAGTCAACTGGGCTGCAAATGGATAAAAGAAGTTCAGAAGTGTTTCCTACATCCTTGGTGCATATTAATCATGTATTTTATTCCTAGCTTTAAACTCTGACTGCAGCTGCTGTTCAATGGGTCTTACATAACACACCAACATTAAATTTATTTGTTTCATCTTTTCTACATAAAAATAAGCTGGGATTTTATGATTATTCCTTTGCATTTATTTTCTGTGAAGGCATTTAAAGTATTTTGTCCTTAATTGTTGCAATAAAAATCCAGCTTGAGAATTTTAGATGAAGCAAAAATCACAAATTAACAATCATTAAATTATTTTGGCAACCAGACTCATGGCAGATTCCACAGTAAGAGGCTGAAACTCTGTTTTAGTAACAAGACTAGCTGGAATATTTGTGCCAGAATTATTAGCTAGATGTTCAGCAGATCAATTTTATTAATTAAACAGGCAAGACTGAAGACAACTGATGTCAATAAATCTGTCAATATGTTAATGCAGACACCAGTGCCACCTCTCTCCACAGGGGAAATATAAACCAAACCCCAGCTGGATGTTCCAGGGATGCAGTGCTGACTGCAGCAGGAAATTATCATGGAATTTAAATTCCCTACAAGCTTATAGGAGAATATGAGGATGAGATAAAGAAATCCCAGCTGAGGTCTCAAGCCACCTGGTTCCCATGGCCCAAGGGACACCTCTAAGTCATGCATTTGCTGTATTTGTTTTATAAAATGTATTTTAAACTTAGAGGAAGGTCAGCAAAGGGATTTTCTGAAATGTTCAGCAGCTCCTAAAACATGGAGTGACTCCAGTTTGGTGCTGTTTGCTGACATGGGGCCATTGAGTCAGTAATTTCAAATAAGAACAATTCAGTTGAATAATCACAGAACGGTTTGGGTTGGAAGGGACCTTAAAGCCCCCAGTTCCACCATGGACAGTGGAACTTTCCAGTGTCCCAGGTGGCTCCAACCTGGCCTGGGACACTTCCAGTGATCCAGGGGCATCCACAGCTCCTCTGGGCAATGAGGAAGGAATTTCAGTGCTGGAGGAATGCAGGAGGAGAACAGCTCACAGCAAGGCTGCATTTGAAGTTGTAACTTACAGGAGAGCAGTGGGATATCCAAAGGGGATTTCTCAGGAGAAATCAGTACATGACACTCATACAGAACCTCTGGGATGGGCAGGAAAACCTCTGGAGTAGCTGCACATGGAAAAGCATCTGGAATATTCTCATCTGTTACCTGCAGAAAAAGCAGGGGGCAGACTCTCCACAGCTGGATCTGCAGAATTACAGCAGATTTAAGACAGGAAATTTTTGACAGTTCTAAAGCAATGGAAGTTTAAAAAACCCCACTTGTACTGCCTAAAACACTCAAAAGCACTGATATTCAATATACTCTCTCAGTGTCTGCATTCTCCTGCAACCAGAGTGATTTGAGATGAGTCAGCTGAACACCAGAATCCAAACAACATGTGCCTCAGCACGTGCTGCTCAGAGCTGCAACAACAAACCCACAGCACTCTGCTTTGAGACATCCATCCAAACACCTTCCCCCCGAGAGCCCATCCTACATCCCATGGCAGCAACCAGCCAGGCTGCCTCCTCTCCCTCCCCAGCCAGCTCCTGTGGGGGACACAGACCCACACACAGAACTTATCCTGTCCTTCTGAGGGAGTGGGGACACCACAGCCTGTGCTTGATACAGCTCAAATCCAAAGGCATTTAAGTCTCAAATTTTCTTTCCACCAGCATTTCTCCATTACACATTAATATATATATTTTAAAATTATTTAAATTCATTAACACCCTTTAGGCTCCAAATTATACAGAACTGTAGGTAGTGGTAGCTGTTGGAGTATTTTGGATTTTCCCACTCCAGTAGAGGATTCCCTTTGCCAACCCTCTTGCCCTTCCCCAACTTTTGCCCATTTTTATAATGCAAGTTATGATTGGGATGAAGTCTTCATGCAAACCACAACTACCAGCACTACCTGAAACACAATTTTTTTCCACCAGAACTCTTCAGTTTAAAAATAATTTTAATATAAGTTTAATAATAAGTTTAGTTCTAAATGAAGTATGTAGAGGTCAGTGCTGGTTCTCTAGAGCTTCTACTACAGAATTAGGAGGGCAGGAAGAGACCTCCAAGATCAAGTCCAACCTTTGACCAAAAATCCCCACTAAGCCATGCCTCCCAGTGCAACATCTACTCATTTCTTGAGCTCTTCCAGGGATGAGGATTCCACCACTGCCCTGGGCAGCCTCTGCCAATGTTTAACTCCTCTCTCAGTGAAGAAATGTTTCCTGATATCCAGCCTTGTAGTAATGCACCCCCACACCTGAGCAGGTATTTCTGTACAAGGAAAAAAAGTTTTGGTTTACCTTTGAACATGTAAGGAAGTTTAACTAGAATTTTCCATAACCTTCTCATTGTAAGTGGCCCAGAGCCAGCACAGGGGCACTGACTGGGCTTTGGGAATGTACCTCAAAGCCTGTTGTCAATTCCATGGGGCAAGGTGCCAAATAGCCCACCTAGACCACCAAGTACTAAAAAGACTGCACAGAGGGGCTCAAGGGCGTTTCTGGACTGCCTTAGCCATTGTAAGAGTGTTCTCTGCACTGTGTTCAACTTATATTTCTTTTGTTTGATCATGTTTGTTATTTTTGTCATTATTAAAACCTTTTGTTTTACAAAGCATGCCCAGAGAAGTCATCTTGCTGTTATCAAGCCTCTCTGGGAAGTTGCAATCCAACCCTCAGACTTGATAAATCTTCACGTAGCTTATTCCATTCTGGCCACGTGCAAGGTTTTATCGTAGCCTAAACTCCCACTGGCACAACTTGAGGCTGTTCCCTCTTGTTCCCTGTTCCCAGAGCCCGACCCCCTGGGTGTCCCCCTTCTGTCAGGGAGTTGTGCAGAGCCACAGGGTCCCCCCTGAGCCTCCTTTTCTCCAGGCTGAACATCCCCAGTGCACCCAGGCAGATTATCTTGGTGAAAATTAAGAACAAAAGAAAAAAAGAACAAATGAAAAAACCCCACTCTCCCTGCTCTCAAGGCCCTCCTGCAAAAGCCTCCCCAGGCCACCCCCGGCACAGGCGGCGCTCAGGCCGCGACAGGAGCAGCACTCCAGTCTGCACACAGGAGGCTCTGTGCCTCACACAGGAGCACACAACACGCTCTTGTAGACACAAAACCCCCTCGAGTGCCCTTTGCCAGCTCTGTTTGCTGGCCAGCAGCTGCTCCTGGAGCATGGCCAGCCCCTCATCCCAGAGCCTGCTGGCCGCCAGCCACGCTGGGCACTGCTGACCTTGGGAATGCAGGGCCTCCTAGCTGAGCTCTGCCAGAATAACCCTAAAAACTTCCACGCCTGAGCTTTTTTTAATAAATCATGCATTGCATCTCCTTTTTTTTAATTCATAGTTGCACAGCCCTCTTTGGTTATAAATATTAAAAGCATATTTAAGCGATTTAAATGACCTTTCAGACCAACACGAGCAATTAGGATGGCTCCAAGCAGGCCTCTGCTGTTAAAGCCCAGAAATGGGACAGCTGCAGCAGACTTTCCCCTTTCAAACTGAAATTTGAAATACTGAGCAGTTCAACCAAGGGCAGCATCTTGAAAAGTTTGCAGGTACAGCATCGTGCCATGGAACTCTGTTATTATTCTTTTATATGTAGAAATGGCTTGAAACAATGCCAGAAATTCTGATACTAAGCCAGAATAATTAATACAGGAGCAATCCTGTGTGTTTATCCCATTTCCCTCCACAGACAGCAGCTACCAGCAGTACATACTACAAGAAGTGATTTTGGGAATTAAATATAAAGTGCATACCAAATTTTGAGTTTAGTGTACATATCAGAACTTTTTTAGGGCATAATTAATAACACAATTAGAATATATTACTGTGATGTTTATTCTACTTGCCATGAAATTCAAAATAAAAACACTTTCAAAGCAACTCTTATACAGAGTGCACAATTCTATAGGAGTAGAAACCATAGAAATATTATAATGAATTCTAACCACAAGCTTCTTGAACAGCAGTTTGTCTAAAGCAATTACTCTCTTTCCCATGCAAATATCTGAAAATGGAACAGCAGGTTATGAAACAATTTGTTGTAGGTTTGTGTTGTGGAACACCAGAGAACACCCTTAGCAGGAACCACACCATGGGGACCTACTTCAGTTTGGTGATTTGAGAATCCAGGCACAAAATATCTGAACAGTACTCAACTTCACCATCTACTATTATTAAAAAAACCAACCAGAGAGAGAAAAAAAAATTAAAAACAAACAAAAACTCACCAAAAATCCCTGCAAGAACTTTAAATTTTTTTTAAAAAAACAATGAAAATACAAAATTCTTGACCTTTGTTTCTGACATGGGCTCTCAGAACAAAAGTCTTGACAAAACAGCAGTTCCTGAGGAGATCTCCTGCTTGGCAAGGGCAGTTTTGTCCCACCTCTCACAGACCCACACCTGGAATGGGACAGAAAGGGAGGAAATTTGGGCTGTTTGGCCTGGAGGCAGCAGCAGCTTTGGGGCACCTGAGAGGAGGTGACTGAGGATGGGGACAGGGAAAGAAGCCAGACAGGGACAGGGAATTCCTGACCAAAAAGTCCTTTTTTTTTTTCCCCTGTGAGGATGACAAAGCACTTGAACAGAGCTCCAGGGTAGTTATGAAACCTTCAGCCTTGGGGGTTTCCAAGATCTCACTGGACAGCCCCTGAGCAAAGTGCTCCAGTTCCAGGCTGATCTGACTTGGAGCACGAGGCTGTCCAAGGTCACTCACACTGAACAGTTTTCTAATCATATTCTGGTACTTCCCTGTTCCCAAGAACTTACAGATCACTGAGTCCTCAACCATGGGAGCATCTTAGAAGTTAATAACCCTGGGTGCATTTTCCATCCATGACTGTCTTGGAAATCTGAATGGACTCATGAATGGACTGAATGGCAATAACTCTGGGATAGAGCATTGCAAAGTTCCACTCTGCTTTACATGAAAAAAAATTTGTTTTCTTAAGCAGCCTCACTTTGAGCTCAATAGCTGTGATTCCAGGAGAAGGTGAATGACTGCTTCTCATTCTGTCTCTAAAATCCTCAATTCTTTTGAGAGCCTTGCCCCATACACTTGCCCTTTGCAAAAAAAAAAAAAAAAAAAAAAAAAAAAAAAAAAAAAAAAAAAAAAAAAAAAAACAAACATTTTTTTTGCANAACAAAATTGTTTTTCATGGCAGGTTCAATGTTTTTCTTCCTGACAGGAGGATGATCAAAGGCCTGCTAATAAAAATGCTGAAAGGAACTTTACCAATCAGATTATTGGGATGTAACCTGCAGACATAAATGCCTTTGGGGTTCTCAGTGCTCCCCTGGGCACAGGGAGTAGGGCAAGGTGCCACTGTCACCAGCCAAGAAGGAGACAGATGGCACTGGAGGCAGCATCAAAGCTGCAGCAGGTAAATCTGTTCTGTTTGCAGAGCTGGGGGATTTCAGCTGAACTTCAGAAAATCATCCCTACTAATCCCAGCTCTGCCAACCACAGTAGGGAAGGGTTTTTTCTTTTAAAAAATGTATTTAAATATGTTTCAAAGAATTGTTTTTTTGCTGGGAGAAAAGTTAATTGGCTTCCAATTTACTAAGTAATAAACTGGACACTTCCTGTAATGTTTGCCCCAGAAAAATACTAATTTTAGCCTAACTTAAAATACAATCAAAATTAAAATCAAGAACTAGCTGCAAATATATCAGACCAACCAGCAGCAGTTTTCTGACAATGCTAATACAATTATGATGGACCATCCAGCTGGTTCTTAGACACGTGACCCCTCAGCCTCATCAAAAAGCTATTTCTTAGTGATAGTTTTTCTTTATGTCTAAAAACAAATGGAGAAAACAAAAAAAGAAATTAATTCCTCCTATTTAGCCTTATATTTCAGAAAATAAAGTGGAGCTGTGGCCTTCTAGGCTGCAGGCTTTGTGAGAGAAGCACATCCCTCTGCCTTTGGATGGACCCAAACTGAGAGCTGACACACTTAGGGATGGGAATGTTCAACTCAAAGGACTTTTAACGTCTGCAAGACAGTCTAAATCTTTCTGTGCTGAGGAAGATTACAAAGATACATGTGGATTGCTTATATAGGACAAAATCAGCATTTCCTAAGGCTGCTGGGAGAGATCCATGGGCAGAACAAAGGCGGCAGCTCCCGAGGCAGCTCAGCAAGCTGAGAAATCCTACAAAAAGCCCTGTTTAGTGCTACAGCAAAAGGGGAGAGGGATGAAGGTCATGCCTTGAGAGGGATGGCAAAGGAGGAGAGGTGAGGTTTTTCTTTTAAATCAGCACTGCATGTCCTTCCTCTGAGGGGGCTGCACGAACTGGGACACAAAATCCCAAGTAAACACAGAAAGAAAGTTTCATCAGCCAAGGCTAATGGGGTCAGCTTAGGCACAATAAATGCTTTACATCTGAAAAGCTTCTCAGCCCAGTTTGGAGTTTAACAGACGTGGGTAACATGGGCATTTTTTAGTTTCTAAGCAAACAGCTGAATGTCTAAACCTACAGACTCAAACGCAAGCTGTTGCAGGCAGGAGAAGTTTTCCAGAGTGTTTGGTGCCAAGTCCAAAGCCTCACTGCTCAAACCCTGGCATAGTCTAAGTAATTTGGGTTAATGGCTGGACTTGATCCTAGAGAGTTTTTCCAACCTTAATGATACTGTGCTTTCCTTAGTGATCTGTCATGAGATCTTTCATGGGAAAAATCTTGCTAATTTGGGACTAAATTTCCAAGCAATCCATCCATCCTCCCTAAGTCACACCAGATTTTCCTCTGTGAGGCCAACATGGGAGCTGAATGCTGTCTGAAGCACAGCCATCCACTGTGGGAGAAGGCACAGCCTGGTCAGTTTGGGGAAGAAAGGCAAAAGCAGAAATAAAGGCCGTGCCATCAAACCTGGAGCAGCTACTGAACGTTCTGCCTGCTTGAGTTTGGGCAAGGATGGTTTTGGCAAACAGGGAAACTTAAATGCCAAGAGTGAGTCATCCCTCGTAAGCAGAGCACAACAGGCTTGCCAGCAGCTCTGAGCTGATCTCTACTTTCTCAACGTCTGGTGAACACTTCATTACCAGTCTGGGGAGCTTCTCCAGAAGGAATAATTAGAGGCATGGATATAAGGAGGCTTTAAAAATAAAAATAGAATGGTGGCAAGTTATTAATGTAGGTGGTTCAGATTTTAGTCTTTAATTTAAACTGAAGGTTAGTGTACATGAAATAATAAGTCTTGGAACTCCCTATAGTGCTATTGTTATTCCATGACAATAAAGTGGGAAAAACAGAGGGCTGCATTTTAATCCAGGGCGACGTGTGTTCCAGGAATAGTCATGTTGCAGTAATATATATTCATGTTGAGGGAGCAGGTCTGCACAAAATGCAAAATGATTCAAAGTGCAATGGTTCTGCTTTGTCACTATCAAAGAGGAATCAGCTCACTGCTGTAACAACAGGAACTGCCTTGGTGGGAAAACCCAACTGCTGGCCTAAGGTAACTCTGGGGCACCACAGACACTGTCAAAGCCCAGGGAAGCCCAGGTTCCTCCTCTCAGGAGGATGGATTTCAACCCTAATTCTTCCTGTAGCAAGTGAAGGTATGAGTTCAGCACCTCTGGAAGGGCCAGATGGCCACAGAACAACTCACGGTGAGGACTAAAACGGGCTCAGAAATTATCTCTGCTGCAGAAAAACCACAGCATTCCCTGCTCCTGAAAACCACAGCATTCCCTGCTCCTGACAAACCACAGCATTCCCTGCTATCAAACCGCAGCATTCCCTGCTAACAAACCACAGCATTCCCTGCTCCTGACAAACCACAGCATTCCCTGCTCCTGACAAACCACAGCATCCCCTGACAGCCCACAAAACCACAGCATTCCCTGCTCCTGACAAACCACAGCATCCCCTGACAGCCCAAAAAAACACAGCATCCCCTACTACTGATGAACCAGAGCATTCCCTGCTCCTGATAAACCGCAGTATCCCCTGCTCCTAATGACCCCCGGCATCCCCCAAAGCCCAGGACGCCCTGCTCCTGCCAAAGCCCTGCTCCCCTGGCCCCAGCCTGCCTTCCCCAGCACCCCTGCAGCAGATGGGATCCTGCGGAGCGCAGCGCCAGGTCTGCCGTGAGTCACCAAAATGAGTCAGTTCTCACCCGCTCCCTTCAGACACTGATACAATATGGCACAAGTCTGCCTGGGCTGAGGGGTATTTATTTATAGCAGCCTGACTCACGGGCTAATGAGAGCTGCCTTGCTCAAATTAAGCATTTGTTATGAAGGCCGTGCACAGGATCCCAGCTCAGTGCTCCATGGGCACTGTGAGCATCTCACACTCACATCCAAACCCACACACGTGATCCACAACTTATTCAGCACTTCTTATTAATGAGATGTGGCTTTCCTTCCTCAGGGCCACCTCTTTTGATGTGTGTCTGATGCCTTTAGATAAAAATTAAGAGCTTTCACTATTTCTCATTACTCTTGAAGAAGCTATTGCCCAGAAGCCTTATTTTTGGGCATACAATCTATTAACACCAGACCTGATTTAGGATCAACCTCTATCCTAAATTCTTGGAGGCAGGAAAGGTACAAAACCAAAATGAACAAAATAGGAATTTTTAAACAAACATAAAAGGAAGAAAAGGACCCAGCTTTAGGCAGGAGCTCATTCTTTTTTTCAGTTCTTTCTACCCTGAAATATCACAGCCCAGTCTGATTTAAAAAGCTGATGGTAACAGTATTTCCCTGCATGGGGTTACAAACCATTCTGATAAACAAACAAGCAAAAAGTGGAACCTGTTATAACTTGTATGAGAGCACTTTCTAGATGAAAATAACACCTGTAAATGGCAAAAAAGCAGTTTAAAATTTTGCTTCTAAATAAAAATTAGTTGCATAGCATGTGTCTGTCTAAATCTTAAGGGTTCAGTGAATGTATTAGATAACTTAAATGTAGAATTTAGGGCAAAGTTTCAAAGTTTTCAGTGGCAATAACTCAGCTCATATAATGCAGCACCATCTATTCCTGATGATCCTTACTACAAGAGGTTAATAAAAACCTGTGACTCTGTTTTAGAAAGAATTGCTGTACATAAAACTATGAAACCTCATAGATTAAGAGGTGAATGAGTTGTCTAGATATAGAGAAATTCAGCATGATGATACTTCAACTGGCTGGCCAAAAATTCTGCCTTTAGGAAGTGCAGCCCCTGCAGATGGATGGTGCAAGGAGAAAGGTTTGCAGCAAATAGAACACCCTAAAATCCATCTGGATGCAAAGGTAGAAGGATTTGGAGTTCAACTTCAGGGTTTTTTTGCTTTGTTTTGCTGGTTTTGGGGTTTTTTAAAATAGCTTAGAGATGTCCAGTACAAAGACTATCTCACGACGTCCTCAATGTGGTTATTTTTGATGGTCTCAAAATTAGAAATGTGGTTATGAAAGGGCTTGTTGCTTCTGCTCTACTCCCCCCCCCCCCCCCTCTCCTGCCGCTTGGAGCAGGATCAGATGTGGAGGCATTTTGTTCTAACAGAAGCAATTCCCGTACCAAAGCGCCTGTGGAGGTTTTTGCAAGTACTCACTTTGCACTACTTAAGAGAGTATGAAAATGTCAGATATTTTCAAACCAGAACGGAGCAAAACAGTGAGATCCCACTGTATCAGAATAAACTTCTATCCCTGGTACCAGAGATCCTGAACAAAACAGACACAGCTTCTCAGGAGATTCAGGGAACTGCTGAAGTGCCATTTCCCCCCTTTTCAGTACAAAAAGCTGCTGTTAAAGCAGTTCTTTTGTTCAGCTGCTGATTGAAGGCTATTCACCAAGCCCATGTTCTTCAGAAGTTAAACAACCTGGCAGGTTTCAGTAATAGATGTTTCAGAGGAATATTGTCATCATCTTCTAAACACTTCTCTTACCTATAGCAGATTTTTTTTTCTTCCCCCACAGAAAGAGATCTTAACACAGTCTATAGCAAATACTGTAGTCCACTAGTTCAAGTTCATTCTAAAGAAGAAAGCCAGATATTCAGCAAAACATCCAAATGTGAAGCTTCAAAGCCCAGCCTGTTCAACTGAAGGGTATTTATAGTGTGCATATGCTCCATGATCCCAAGGATCCTATTAAACTTTTTATAAGTTGAGTATTCTCTTGCACGAAGCATCTGCTGAAGGGAGGCAGATGAACAGATTGTTTTCTGCTAAAAACAATGTTGCTTGAAGCACCACTCCATTAAAAATAACCCTGCTGGTGAGTCAGCAGATGAGTCCCTTGTTTGAGGAGTTTTGCTAAGACAACACTTGGAACTCAATCATTTTGTCACCCCAAAACGCCGTTCTCTCACCAGACACGTTCCATTAAATTCCTGCGGTTCATCAAAGCTGAAAAGCGATGAAGGCACGGCAGAGAAAGGGATGGATTTGGGGAGGCTGGCACTCCCCGCGCCAGGGATCGCATTTTCCACGCTTCGTGCAGGATCCAGGAGAGGGCAATGTCTGCCTTCGGAAGAGCTCCCCGCTCCGCCACGGGAGCTGCGGGCCACAGGGAATAAATAGCAGTGCCATTAGGAAAATCACAACCACCCCTCCGAGCGGATGCTGGGGGCGAGATTCATTCCGCTCCTGCAGCTCATTTCCAGCCGGAGAACGGCACTGGAACGTCCCGGGGCACGACAAAGCAACAAAACCCACCCAGCGGGGCAGCACCTCCTCCCTCCTCCCGACCAGAGACCATCTACCCACAGCTTCAAACCCCAGGTTTAGTTAACTCGACATGAAAATCTTCTGGAAGTTATCCCAAGCTGCTATCCCAGCACTCCAGCGTTTCTCCTGACCAGATGACCAGAGACCATCTACCCACAGCTTCAAACCCCAGGTTTAGTTAACTCGACATGAAAATCTTCTGGAAGTTATCCCAAGCTGCTATCCCAGCACTCCAGCGTTTCTCCTGACCAGATGACCAGAGACCATCTACCCACAGCTTCCAAACTCAAATTTTAGTTAACTTGACACAAAAACCTTCTGGAAGTTATCCCAAGTCACATTTTCAGCACTCCTCTGGGCCCTTACAGTAATTTAAGACTCTCACCAATGCCCAGAGAAACACAAGGAATTGATTCTTCCTGTTCATCAGAAACCAGCAGGGAACAACACTATCTGCTTTAAAGCTCAAATCTTTTCAAGCAACACGTCCTACAAGCTCCTGGTGGTCAGATAGGACAGACCCAGAAAGCCAACACAGGTGAATTAAGCACATCCATCCATCTCACCAATTTCCAGGACCGGTTTGGGCCTTCTCAGACACGCAGAAATGTGTTTAGCACTGCAAAAGTGGGTACATCAAAACGTTGTTTCAGAAACAGCAAGGCCTGAGTGATGATTTTATGAGCTGTGGTTCGGAAACTTTTAAGTCCATTCAGAAAATTCTGCTTGAAAGTGCCATGAGAGAAAAAAAAAAACCCTGAGGAAATTAAGGAAAACTACTAGAGTATTTATGAAAACACCTAGATTCACACACATCAATTCAGGGGATTTTTGAGGTTTAAATATGCAAATATTTTCAAAATTCATACAACTACAGGACTTCATCAGTAAATCTAAGATCAGAACCAGCTGTGGGAGATCCAAAGGAAACTGTTCAAACTTTTATTAACTAAAGAAGAGCAGCAGACCCAGTCTTGACCTGATGGATGCCAAGAGCTGCAGTGTTGGTCCAATTCCTGATTAAGCTCTGCAAACCAAACCTTATGCTGCCTTTTCCTTATGGAAGAATATCCATATATCAAGACCACCAGATTTTGTCAGCCAGAATGGTTTGTTTGGGGTTTTTGTTCGGTTTTGATTTTGTTGTTGTTGTTGTTTTGTAGGGGTTTCTTGGGCTGGGTTATTTTGTTTTGTTTTTTAAAGCCTCTGAAACCCAAACTCTCCAAAGTGTGACTGCAATAGAGTGCTGAGAGCTGCCTTGAGACACCCCAATTGCCATAACTGCATTATAAAAATCGATCCCTTTTCACAGCACAATAAACCATCACTGTGGTGCCCTTGATGCATTTCAGAGGCTGAAAAAAGTGTTGTAAAGAGTGATGAACTTCAGCTCCTTGAGGTAATAAGCTGCTGAATGCAGCTACAATGTCCTAAAATGCAGCAAAATTTCATGTATCAAATGTGTCAACTACACATATATCAAGTGTCCATCTTCATTTTCGCTCACTTATTTGTAATGGCATAAAATATATCAGTATTATTCTTAAAAATTTGTTTTCCAGGACAGAGAAAAGGCTACTGCAGTGGAAAAGCATCATTTCATTGGCAGAAACAGCAAAGGTAAGTAAGGACTGGATGGAAATGGGGCAGTTAGAAGTTCTAAGACAGCCTTGGCACAGCGAACAACCCTTGTGAGCTCCAGCCAGGAGCAGGGAACAGGGAAATGGGACTTCACACTTAGTCCTTAGCTGGAGTTAATGGATATAAAACAATCTGAGTGAGCCATGCCTGCTTCCTTTCTTTGGAAAAGGAGCCTTAATCCCTTACCAGCCCCGGAGCTGCCCACAGACACTCTGCAGCTGTGGTGAGCAGCAGCAAACACTCATTCCCTGAAATTTATAATGAGCATTCACTTATGTTCTGGCAGCAGGACCTCCCAGGCTTCTGCCACAGGAATATGTGTGCTGGATCATCTAAAGCTGTCACTTCCCTTTTACATTAATGTTTTCCATCAAACACCATTTCTTGACCAATAAATGGCTTTAGTTAATGCCATTGACCCCAACTCCAGTTCTATAAAATTTCAGTAAAGCTTTTGAGCAGCTGAACATAATTTAGAATGCATCAGTCACTTCAAGTATTTAAATCAACTGTGTGAAAGTAATGAAGCTGAAGTGTTTGTTTTAATGCCAAGTTAGACAATATGAATATTCCTTAGAGGGTTTTCTGTGCAAGGAGATAAAAGATTGAGAGCAAAGTGAACAAGAACTGACCTACGGTGCACATAACTTAAACATGTGCTTTTGACATGCCTCAAATATGTAGAGCTCCCTGGAATGACACTTAGAGGAGCAATAAGCAAATGGAAAGAACAAGGAATTTAATTTGATAGAAATCTTCACCACTCCATTGGGTACAGTTGTAGGAAGTTTGGGCTTCTGACCCAGCCCAACATCCATCATAATGAGACAGCAAAAAAATAACATCAAAAAGAAATTACTTTGTCCCATCTTTTCCCAAAAGCATGACAATGCCTCAAAGCCCCCCTCAGACCTCTCAGGGATTTGCTGATTTTACTCATCTCTAGGAACTGAGAATTTCATCTCTCCAGCTGATACAAGAGGAGAAAAAAGAGATACTAGCATGTAAGCCAGACAGGATCACTGCTCCTACAGAACCTTTCAAAGGCAGGGTGAGCCCTGCAGTAGGATGTGTTTCTGCCCAGAGAGAGATGTTTTATACACCAGATTACAAATTGCTTGGAAAAGATCTGAGAGGTGTGGGATCAGTGACCTTCATGTCCATACATCACACACTATGAAGTGCTGGGAGAAGCGTGGCTGATACCACAAGGTGTTTCTCCAATCTTAAGTTTTTCCCCAAACCATGCTGGATATGGCTCACTGGGGGAAAAAATTCACCTAAAAATAGGAAGAAGTTCTTTTATCCTGCTGTTTTCCAGCCAATTTCTTTGGAGTGTGGCCATCTCCCTGTACTAAGAAATAAAAGAGCTCAGCTCAGTGCATCCTCAGCTCTCCAAATGTGCTGCTGGGACAGGTGATTGACTTGAAATACTAATGCTGCCTCTGGCTAAGATTTCCATGGGTAAGAGAATTATAGATCTGAGCTTTTAATTACTCACCTCTTGTATTATCAGTTTTTTATACCAATTTATGTAACAGTGAACTACACAGAAATATTACCATATGAGATATAATAGCTATACAAATACCTGAATTTCTATTTAGCATTAGAAATCAAAGGCTTTTTTAGAGGTTATGACAAGCTCAGCCTAACTAGGCACAAAACAACAAAGCATCAGGGGTGTTTAATTTTGTCTTAATTATTTACATTTTTTTTTTTACATGTGCTGATTTTTGCTGCCTTCACAAGTGCTTGCAGTGGGTTCTCCAATTGTTACAGCACAAGACAGAAATCCTCACAGCCTGCAGATGGCCAAGGCAGCACCATTTTATGGTCTGTGGCTCCCAATCCATATGGACCAAACTCCAGCTGTCTTCCCTGCTTTCCCTGGGTCACTACTCCGACAGCATGGAAGTGTTAAGCTCTTAATGTTTCTTTTCTTAAGCCAAGTGTTCCTGCATTGTTTGGATTTTCAACGACTGTAATTAGCTCAGGTAGTGCTACAAATTACACTTTTCTACAGGAATATTCCTTATAAATAGGGGTTTTACTGCCTTCTTTCTGGAACTGGCTGGTAACAAGCTAGCTGGATAATAGCTCTCACAATGCTTGGACAGCATGTGGGCCTCCTACTTCTTTTTTTAGCCCAGTTTCCATCATCCAAGGGCACTGGGAATCCAGTCCTCTGGAGGCGTGGGAGACATGACCCCCAGCAGCTTTTTGTCATACCATTAATAAGCTGATTATTTAAGCATCAAGGTGACAAACCGTTTTTTAAAATCAACATGAGAGAAACATTTTTCCAGATTCTCTCTTTGGACATGACTGGCATGATCAAGGTCTAGGATGGGAAGATGTTGAGCCACACTCCACCTGCAGTCGGTGGGACAAGGTGCAACAAAAATGTTCAAATGATCACCTACACATCAACACCCTTTATTTGCTTCTCTTGCCAAATAACCCCCAAACCCTTTTAAGACTGGCCCAGGGCAGGGCTGCAGTCACTGCCCTGTGCCAGGGGACAGCAGCCAGTGCCTGAGGGGTTTTCCCCCATGGAACTGAAGCCCCTCCCGGTTAATACCATTAATTAGGTGACTGCTTCAAGTGAAACATGGATCTGGCTCACCCAGACCAAAATCTGCTCTGAGCAAATTATCTGCAGGCAGATTTGTTACAGACCGGTGCTGGACTGTTGCACCCCAGCTCATTAGCAGATGCTGATCCCACTAAGTAATTAGCAGGTTTCTTTAGCTCTTAATCCTCCCCTGACACATAGCAGGGAAATATCCATGGGAAAGGCTCAGCAGGGGTGGGGATGGGGAGCTCCGTGGGAAATTCCATGTGAATTTGCCCCTCATTAGCTGAGCTTGGTGGAAATGCTGGGTTCCTTCTGGCAGCGCTGGAGAGCAGGGTCTGGGAAGGACATTCTTTCCAGGGGTCAGCATTGACAGGTCTGCAAATCCAGCAGCTCATAAACACCTTTGCACTAAAGACCAAGAGCCTGGAAGGGGCTGGTTTGGTTCCTTAGGGATGAACTAATTGTGGCTTTCCTGAAGCCAACAAGAAAGATGGGCAGAGACTTGGGACAAGGGGCTGGTATGACAGGACAAGGGAGAATGGCTTCACCACGACAGAGGGCAGGGATGGATGGGATTTTGGAAAGGAATTGTTCCCTGGCACAGGTGCCCAGAGCAGCTGTGCCTGCTCCTGGATCCCTGGCAGTGTCCAGGTTGGACATTACAGCAGCCTGGGACGGTGGGAGGTGTCCCTGGATGGGCTTTAAGGTCCCTTCCCACCCAGACCATGCCAGGATTCTACAATCACCACAGCAACAAGTTGCTTTGCAACTGCTCCAAAACTGCAAGATTTACAGAACTTCACAAAATTATATCAGAAAAATTTACAAGTCAAAACTGAAGGTAAAATTGCTGGGCAAACATCCTAGATGTTCTACAAAATCCAACATCCTGCTTTAAAAGAAAAAGCACATTTAAGAAGCCCAAAGCAGAGACGGGAGCTGCAGGACTGGAAGGGAGTTTTTCCCTGTTCTCTAAGGGAAGCTGCCAGGCTCTTGGCAGGGAGATAAACTCAAAAGTCTATCAAGGCCTGGAGGACTCAACTTCCCAGGGCAGCTGGAAAGCAGCAGGAGCAATTCCTCTGGGATGGGATAGGAACAATCCCTGGCCACTGGCTGAAATGCTCACAACCCTCAGCAGTTTTCCACACCATGACACAAAGCTGAGACTCCTGAGCCAGCCCCTTAAGCACTGAACACTCAGAGAACTTCTGGTTAAACACATCTGCAATTATTTAATTACAGCTAAAGGCATGTAAGTTAAAATTCCTGCTATAAATGCAAAATGAACCAAAAACCAAGCAACCCCACCTATTGGTTATGATTCGTTGGATATTGATCAAGAGTTCCCTGTTATTATCAGGTATTTATTATCATGTATTCACTCTAAATAGCCCCAGCTCCAGTAATTTGATAAAATCAGATTCCTGTGCTCAGCTGCAACATTCAGTTCCTGAACTGATCAGTGCCAGGAACAAGCTTTTATGAATTTAAGGGACAATATTACCCAGCCCCATTCTAGACCCCAAAAAAGAAGGCATGTGGGAACTGTTCCCATCAACCTTAAACCAGGTTACCTCATTTGCATAGATAACTAAATTAATTCCTCCTCAAATGATGCTGGTGAGTTGATTTTTTTTTTTTTTTTAATTTTAAAAGCAGTCAACCATTGGTACTTGAAGCCAGTTTCATTCAGACAAAACGAATTCCTATAAATATTAATGCTGTACACTTTATACTCCATGTAAAACAAAGGTGTTATTTGCACTTTAAAAAGCAGTTCATTCAATCAAGTCTGTTGTAATTGAATAATTCAGCTTTAGTAAACTCTCCCTGAAGTGTAAAAAGCAACACAAATCTCAGTGCCCCATCCTCTCTGTGGAAAGAGACTGTGAGCCTTTCCTACCTCCCTCTCTGCTTTCCATCAGTGTTATCAGCTCTCCATTAAAGGGATCTATAGCTTCCTCCAGTCAATTTTTTTCCCCATCAACTTCTCTTTCAAGAGCTTTAGAAATTCCTGGAAGCAGTACAGTAATTCCTTCCATTCTCACAGGCACAGCTGAAACAACCAGGTGAGTGTTTATCTTGGAGTTACACTGAAAATTAACTGGGGAGCCTAGCAGGAAGGCTTGAGATGGGAGATAATCAATGCAAAGCCACTGGAAGTTTGATCATTTGTTGTTATCACTGTCCTGTCGATACTGATGAATGAAGGCAGGGGGACAGGACCAAGGTGTGTTTTCCAAAACAATCCAAAGAGTCCCTGAACAATTAATGGTAAAAACACCCAGGCACTCCTCACCCCCGCTGCCATCCATTTCCAGCAATTTTAAATGTTAATTGCTTTCCAGAGGATGGCAATCTCACAATCATTGACAAGTTTTAGATACCTGTCACTGCAGTCTTTTCATCGATTTGATGCACAGTTGGCCCTAATTATTTATTAACTTGAATTCTACTGCTCACCTAAAGCATTAACCACAGGGCTCAAAAAGCTGCATTCTTGAGGAAAGCAGGAAAAAAAATTCCGAGCAACAGTGATCTGACATTATTTATTCATGGATTTGCACTCACACAGGCCCCACTGATCTCCAGAGTCAGGTTTAAGTGGAGTCATCTTCACCTAACCTTGTGCAGAGTCAGGGAAACAGCAAGAGGCAGTCAGGGTGCAAAAGGGCAGGAAAAGAGCAAAGTGATGAGCAATGCTTTATCTTACACCATCTCCAGGAGAGACAGGAATGCAGCCTGGAGGTAAAAGGGAAAGGCAGGTCCTGCCCAGGGAAAGCCATAGTGAGAAAAACCCAGGCAGATAAACCACTGCACACAAATTAGTGATAAGAAAACAGAAGTGTGTATTTTCCAAGCAAAGGAGAAAAAGTCAGAACTGCTTGTTGCAATAGCAGACAAGGAATTAGAAGCACTTCATTTTATACTAAGAGATAGCAAAAGGGAGAAAGCAGGAGTTTAAGTCCCTGAAAAGCTTCAGAGGCTAACAGACACCTTCAGAAATCTGGAAATATTCAAGAGAATTTGGAAGAGATGGTAAGGGTCAAACTGCAGTGAGTTTTCCCTTTTATAAAGTTAAAAACCATAATGTTTTCAAAGAATACTATTTTTATGCACACCAAATGGATTTTAAATTATTCCAGGAAAATGCTCTTATGTTCAAATGGATTTGTTCAAGCCTCTGAGAGACACAATCATATCAGTTCTTATAAATTTTTACTTGATGTTTTCCACCTTCCCCATGAAACCCAGCATCACAACTGGCTGGTCATTTCCAGCTGGTACCCTTGGATCTTCAGGAGGAGGGAGTGGTCCAGGCCTGCATCTCCTCCAGAAAGCAGCACAGCTCAGTGTTTGCCCTGATGAAACGGGACTGCTTAGGGAAAGCAGGGATTTGCCCGGGACAGTGACACAGGGGACAGGCATCAGCTGCCACCACTGCTGTGTCATGCTGAATTACAGTCAGAAGATGCAACTGATCCCCCACTGGTGCCAGGCAGGGATTACCCAGCTGGTTTGGAAGCTCTGGTTCATCCATTTTGCCCAATGCAGGCAGGCAAAGCAGATCTCCAAGGGAAGCCAGGTCACTTGGACACTGCTGCCTTAGTGCCACTGCAGGGTGTCCACACTGACTCCAGCAGTGCAGACTAAAACCAGTCTGCCCAGTTGGACCATCCACCAGTGGGGCAGCCTGGGATCAGCTCCTCCAGAAATACAAACAGCTCTGCCTTTGGGGGCTGCACCTTCACCATGGCCTCAACAGGGAGGCAAAGCCGCTGCATGTTTTAATCACTACATTGATAACACTAAAGCAAAATTCAGAGTTTAGCAGGTCCTTTTCATATCTAAAACTTGTACTTGTCATATTATACACAGTAGGAGAGGCTTCCAGCCTTTCCATATTCTAATGTGATGAATCACACTGTGTTACTGAGCTACTCTCAGAAGTAATCTAAGCTTTAGAATAAAATCACTGACTACAGCAGCCTTAAGAAGAAGAAGAGGAGAAAGATCAATAAAAGAGATTCACTGGAAAATAAGCTTCTGTGAATGAGGGGAAGCAATTTTGTGTCAAAAGGAGCAGATCTTTCATGTGTTGCATGCCTTTGTAACAGGTTACTTTAAGCTTCCTCTCTAGGAAGGCATCAGTAGCAGAACTGAGGAACTTCAGTGGCCCCATGAGTGGCTGATAGGGTCTCCACTTGTTGGGAAGCCTGTCAGCTTCTCCAGAACATGAGGAATCCAGCCTGACCACAGCTGGAGCTGCTGGAACAGGCAGCATTGGATCTGGGACACAACCAGCAGGGTTATTTTGGTGCAGGATGAGGGCTGCCCTGCATCCCTGGCTCCATCCCCACGTTCCCATGGAGTCACCACACATGGACGTGGCTCACCTGACCCTGTAAACCCACCCAGGCTGCCAACCTGTGAAAATCAGACTTGACAGGGACAATTCTTTGGTACAAGCTGCAAACCAAAAGGGGAAAAAAAACCCAAACCATCTCTGATCACTTGATTTGGCAGTGCTGACTCTGATGTGCCCTGTGGGAGGCATCCCTGGATGGCAGGGAGCAGTGCAGGTACCACCTCGGAGGTGCCAAACAGGAGGGGACAGACACAAAGGAATGATGGCCCTTCAGGGTGCAGCACCCAATTCCCAAACTGAGCCATCAGGAAGGAGAGACAGCAATCACCCATCAGAAACAAACAGCATTCAATGCAATGGCTCCTACTCCAACCCTCTGAAGCACAAATGGAGTGAGGATAACCCAAACCCAAACCCACAGCAGGAGGGGCCAAGCCTCAGCTCTGAGACGTGGATCAGCCCCAGAGCATGGTCAGGTCTGATTTGCCAGATTCCTGCTGGAATTTCAGGCCCACTGCCATTCCTCCATCCCAGCAGCCTCTGTCCTTGGGTTAGTTTTCCTTGGATGCAGTAAAGGTGCAACAGCCACCTCCTCACTTCCAAGAGATCCATGTGCACGTGTCCTTTGGACAGTACAGACAAGCCAGGGGCTCTGGCTCAGGAAGGATTTTACACTGGGGACATGAGATGCTCCACGTTTATACCTCCTGCTCTTCAAGTCCACCTCACTACTGCTAGGTAATGGATAGAGAGCAGATTCCCAAAGTAGATTTGTCTCAGGCAGGGCTAAAGCTCAGTGCTGGAATTCAAATTATGGAGGAACCCATTATTCTCTAAGTGGGATGATGCACAGGCCAACCAGAAAGTGAAAATTAGTCTAATGGCAGGAAAAAGTGTTTTCATTAGAGAAATGCTTCTAGGAAAGAAGATTGGCTGAAATGAGCTGGATGATTTGAAAGCCTATTTCAAATTTATTCGTTTCTTATCATTTCCAGCTCCATCACATCACTAGAACAGTGAGGTTTAATTTTCTTTTTCATTTTTTTAACACCTTATTTTCTTACTTATATCTTCAACTTTTATGGAATTGGTTCTGTACCTGAGTATGGCAGGTTACTTTCTTCCCTTGGCAACCAGCTCAGGACTGGACTCTGCACATGTTTTGGTGCTGAGGAGGTGTCTGTGCCCAGTTTTCATCCCACTCTTCTCTCCCAGTAACTTCTCCAGCACTGACGCCAAAGCTCACTCTATTGAACCACATCCATGGTAATTAATTCTAATTTTAGTGCCACCTCTTTGTGTCCACCAATAAATCCATGGTGCTTTGTAATCCAGAGCTGGGATATGTTCCAGCATGACAGAATTTGGCATTTTAAAACCATTTCTATACCTCCACCCCAGCTGTCAGTACCCTCAATGTTTGGCAGATTTAAAAAAAAAAAAAAAAAAAATCTACCTGTGCGCTTTGGGGTTAGGTAAAGCCTGTGGGATGGCAATTCCAGCAGCAATTCCCTTCCTGGAACTGCAGGCACAGCCTAGCAATGGCATTTGGTATGGAAATGGCTTTCTGTGCAGAAGGAGCACTGGGTGTCATTACAATGAGCTGAAGTTCTTCAAGAGATCAGCCACTGGAAATGGCAATTGTGCTTCAAAAAACCACACTCACTGAAAATCCTTCACTTGCTCCTGAGGTCGTTTTATACCAAGACAAAGATTTAATTCTAATAGCTAAACACCCCTTCTTTTCTTCTTTGGAGCCTTTTGGAGATCAGTAATACAGAAGGATTGTTTTATTAGTCTGTAGGCTGATGTCCAACTATTCCTCAGCTGCTTTCTAATCTAATTGTATTTCAAAGAGCTGCCAAAAATGCGAATTTTATTCAATTCAAGTAACAGATCTATGGATCCTAAACTGCTCTGAATCATTCTGTGATGACAGTTTTTACCTGCTGCTTTCACAGTAGGCAGCACCCACCTGAAATTTGGGGTCATTCTTGAGGAAATTGTTACAGCTGGTGTCAGACCAAGCTGACATGGTTTCAGCTTCCATACCCTCAGGCACCTTCCAATTAGAGTCAGGCAGAGAAGACTTGCACTAATTTGAAATACAAACCAATAAATAACTGGGTCTGAGTGGGGGAGCTCAGCCTACTCACAGCAGCGAGCTCATCATGCTCAGCTCATCCAAAGGCTGCACAGCCCCCTGCCCCTGCCCTGAGGAACACAGGAGGGTCCCAGCCTCTCCTGCTGCCCTCGTCCAGCTGGAATTCTCCAGGGCAGAGGAAGGATGCTGTCTGCTACCTCACAAGCAGAGCAATCTGGATAACACAGTAATAACACAAAGCACAGTAAAAGTATAATTGCATTTAACACTTAAGACAGAGCATGATACTTGTCCCACTTACACACATTTCCAGCCTAAGTCACTGCACTGTAAACAGAATTTTGATTAATCCCACTGAGGATTCTCTCCCTCTGATATATATTCTGCAGCTCTCTATGATATTCCAAACAAACACTCACAGCTGTTATAATTATATGAGGAAAACTCAATTATTTATCGTGTTCAGCCCCTACCTTGCCTACTTTGGTAAATGAAGACCCAAAATATCTGACACCACAAACCCCTCCTTTTTTGTGCTGCACATTCCAGGGCAGCTGTTGAACTTGTCATGCCTGACACCCATAAGGATGAACATGCAAATCTTTCTCCTTTTTGTCTTTTCCATCCAAAATATCAGCAAGTGACAAGGAGAGGAGAAATGCTGCTGATAATTGGTACAGGATTTGCAACGAGGGCTTTAGTTCACTTTCCCCCCTCCATGCTGCCCTGAGGAGATGACATGAACTGAGTGCTCCATGTGCACACATTCCTAAGCTTGGTTCCAGCTCTGAGGATCTTCCTGGAGAGCTGAAAGGTATGGTACTCCTCCCCAGGGCACCTGGAACAAAGGAATTTCACAGAGATAATCTACCTCACAGAATCCCAGCATGGGTCAGGCTGAAGGGAGCACAGGGGTGCCACCTCCCTGCTCCAGCAGGGCCATCCCAGGGCACAGGATTGTGGCCACACAGCTCTGGAATGTCCCCAAGGAGGAGACTCCACAGCCTCTCTGGGCACTGCCCAGGGCAGAAGTTCTGCCTCCTGTGCAGGGGGAATTGCTGGGCTCAGTCCCTGCCCCTTCCCTTGGTGCCATTCCCACATGCTGCACTCTCCTGGCAGCATAAGGAGAACATTGCATTCAGTGTTCTAAAGAGAAGTCTTTGTTTCCAAAGTACAATCCAAACTGAAACATCTGCAAATTAATAAATGCTCTAATTAATATGCTTTTAAATCATTGCATGATGAGCCATGATAAACTTCGCATTTATGCAGGTCTTGTTAGAGTGGAAATCAAACCTTCACCTCCAACCTGCCACCATAGCATCACCCTCTCTCTGATTTAGCTATTCATGGGATAAACCCCTTCCTCTTGAACACCAGGTAAGACATTTTCTTTGAACTTCTTTGCAACTTCTTGTAAACTGAAGAACATTCAACCCCTCCTGAGTGTTTTCTGAGAAATAACAGCACTTTGTGGCATGAGAGAGATGGAGGTGACCAGGGTTAACAAACACTCTGGTGGTAGAATAAAATGAATCAGAGGAAGGCTTTTGTCACTATCAAAAGAGATCTGATCCTTCTGCAAAAGGACAACACCTTCAGTTGAAGCAGTTTATTTCAGACAAAAATTATCCTGATATTCTCAAAGCCTCCTTCTTCCCAAACTTCTTTTTGCGAGTAAAACTGGGGGAGGATGATGCTGGGCCACAGTTTTAGAAGTCTGAATTGAGGTAAGTATTTCAATTTATACTGCTTTTGGGCAAAACTGAAATTTGCAGTGTAAGCTGTGCTCCTGATCCTTACCTGGAAGAAATGTTCTGGCATAGGTCTTGAGGGAAAAAATACAGATTGCCATGAACTTGAGATTAAATATGGGTTTAGCAGAGAAAACTAGAAAGGAAGACTCATGGAGAAAGAGAGCTTCCAGAGCCAGCACTTCTTTCCTAGGCTGGAACTTGGGTATCCTGAACTGACACCAATCTCTGCTTCCCTGTGTGCCATAAAGGATCCCAGAATCATTTCCCCAGATTCCTTCTCCCTGGTAAGATGGGGAAAACCTGCATCAGTTTTATAAAGCTGTGTACATCAGTGTTTATAAAGCCAGGTACAATGCACAGAGAGAGGTCCACAGTACTGACAGCAAAGGACTCACAGGATTATTTTAAGGTATTATCTTTTAAAAAATATTCACTGTTCCCTGGATGGAAATTCTCAGACAATTTCAGCCCAGTGGATCTGGGTCTTTACTGAACCTTCTCTAAGGCCTGGTTTATGCAGTGGACCATGCAGACAGGGAATGGCTCATTCCACTGCACTAAATCCCTCCTGGTTTTGAAATGAGCTGCAGAATTTGGGGCTGCAGGACCAAGCCAGGGTGAGAGGCCCATCTCCACAAGAGATTTGAACATGCACAGGAATTATGTGTTTGCATGAAATCTTCATGCACCTAATTTTGCAGAAAATATCTGTATTTTTGCCAGCATTGCTAAAAAGTAAATAAATACTGTGACCACACTGTAATACCAGAGGCTTTAGATACTTGGTGGCACAGCTGTGAGCTGACCCATTTTCAGGCCTCTAAAGCTAAAACTGCTTGGCAAAGAGGCAGAAATGTGTGCAGACATATCCTGCAGCAAAAAACAGAGTGACCCTGGTAAAAAATAGCTGAAACCTAGAAGAAGAGGCTGAGATGCTGCCTGGTGGACAAGTGGGACAAGTGGGTGCAGCAGCACAGGTGTTGTGACAACAGTCTGAAAAGGCTCAACACTCCTCACCTTGCTGGAACTCCCAGGGCAGGGGTGGAATCACTGTCCCTGAAGTGTCCAAAGCCACGTGGATGTGGCACCTGGGGACAAGGGCCAGTGGTGGCCTTGGCAGTGCTGGGGGAATGGTTGGACTCTGTCCTAGAACCATTAAGGTTGAGAAAGCCCTCTGTGATTCTGCTTTTCCTGTGGCTTGAATTTTCTTTCTGAGTTCTGACAAAGACCCCTGCTGCAGGGTCACATAATTCAAGATAATCCACACCAGGTTCCTGCACCAACACACTTCCCTTTCCCGGGGGTTCAGTGCTAGAAACTGAAATCCCAGCAACTCCAAACCAATCCTTCCTCCTGCACCACATCAGGGTCCTTGGCCTTGCAGAAACACAAAGTTCCTGGGCCAAGGAGCTTCAGCTACAAGATGAAAAGCACAACTGTGACCAGAATTCCCTTGCAGAGCTGTCCTACTTGTTTGAAGCCAAGATAAAATGTCCATTGGTTTGTGCAGGGCCAAGGCCTGCACTTGACGATCCCTGTAGGTCCCTTCCACTTCAGGATATTCCATGAGATATAGAGATAGATATTTAGATATTTATAGATAGATATTGATGACCCTTGTGGGGCCCTTCCACTTCAGAATATTCTGTGAGATATATAGATATAGCTAGACGTAGAATATGTATATTTAGATATAGACAGATACTGATGATCCTTGTGGGTCCCTTTCACCTCAGGATATTCTGTGAGATACACAGATACTGATAGATATAGATATGTGTTTAATGTCCAGTGAAGAATCATCAATGGTGAAGAATCAGAGGGAGCAGGATGAAAGCAGCTGCTGCAGCTGGACACCAGGATGGCCCCAGGACTCAGCCCGCTGGAAGCAGGCTCCTGGTCCCAGGCTGGACAGCTCCGGGTGCTGACAGCCCGGCCAGGAGCAGCCCTGCTCATCCCGAGTCTCATCCCCCTGCTGGGTTCAGCTCACTGAGCTCTTCCTTCCACGCACGCTTAATCCACTAAGCCTCCCGTGAATGTGTGCTTAGAGCCTAATGACTCCTCCTGATCTGGTCTCTTTCATTGCTAAAGCTGGAAATTAATGACCAGGAGCCTCTGCCACGGGAGCTCATCCCAGCGCAGGAATTCCTCAGAGCACAGACACAGGAGTGATGGAACTCACCCAGAGCCTGCTGTGTGCACAGTGAACACATCAGAACAACACAGGCTGATGCAATGGATCCCCCAGACACACTGATCCACAGCCCAGGGAGATTAAATATTCCTTCCTGTTCTAGGCCTTCCTCTTCCCTCCCAAGAAGACAAAATATTCCTCATGCATTGCACTAAGGAAGCACTGCCTTTCCTTCCCAGCAGTTTGGAGAGGGCTGCCAGCAGAACCAGGCTGGGAGGAGACACCTCTTTTAAGGAGCTTCATCAGAGCAGCACTGAAGGGGCTCTTGGCAAAAGGGCTTTTCAGAGAAATTGGGAGGATGCAGGTGGCAAAGGTGTCCATCAGCCCTCTGCCAACAAAGGCAAAGCCATTCCAACCTCAGACCACTCGCAGGAGCCAAGGGTTTGGTCACCAATGGGAAGGGACACTCCCAAATGGCAGCCTGGGAAAGAGGACATGGCTTTTACAGTTACTCCAGGAAAATCAGGAATGGCATCTTCCTCTTTGAGCAAAACTGGAGAGGGGAGAATTTAAAGCCTCTCTGAGGGGAGGCAGCAGTTTTTAAGGCTGAACCATCACAGTGACAGCTCCTGTGCCACATCCAGCCTCAAACCCTCCTGGCACAGGGAAGCAAAAGCCCTGGAATGCACCAGAGATGCAGCAGCTCCTGCCCTGTCCTGAGACACTCAGCTTGGCACACCCCTCCTGAGGGAATCTCCTTTCCATCCTGCAGCAAGCCCAGCTCCTTCTCCCCAGTTTCACAGAGAAGCTCTCCCATCAGGGAGCAGGATGCCAGGCGTGCTCCAGGAGGGAGAATTCCTTGGAAATCAGATTGCTGCTGTTTGATCTGCTTTCCCATGAGCGGCTCAGCTGTATCCCAGAGAGACAAATATTTTGTTCCAACCTCAAGGTTTTTCTCAGCAGCCTTTCACAAACAGTTCAGAGCTCAGCAGGGCTGGCTGGTCCTTGCACACAAATCCTTATCCCAGTCAGCTGATCCAAGGAGTCACTGATTTCACAGCACCTCATGCATTTTCCTCCCAGATCACACCAGAAATGCAGGATTTCCTTGGAATCACAGCCCCACTTCTGCCTCTCACACATGCAAGCTGTGGCACCATCCCTCAAACTTTTTACATTGAAATATTAATTCTGAAGCTGAAAAGGAGAAGGTCCTAGGACAAGGCCTGAGGCTTTACCTGGATCACAACCAATGCTGCTGTTAGTGCAATGCAGAGGAGCCCAAAACACATCCAGGTGATCCCTGTGGCTTCCAACAATCTCAGAACACCTGAATGAGCCTCAATCCCCTTGGCAGCAATCTCAAAATCACAGCCAGGCAGATGAGCATCAGTGGCCACATCTTGGTCCCAGTGGCTCAGGAATTGCTTCCACAAAAGCAGAACCAATTCAGCAAAGCCATTCAAGCCCCCCACATACACTTATTTACACAGATGTGGCAATGTCCATGCAAGTCCACAAAGCTGATCCTGCCTAACAGTGGCAAAATTGCAAATGAGGATCCTCTAATTTAATACAGACAGTCCAGGGCACAGGAACTCATTCAAACAATCCTCACTCACTAAGGGCAATATCCTAGCTGGTTTCTCCATCACAAGGCTTACATTTCCCAGCACTACAGATTGCTGCATCCAGAAGGAGGAATTTTTTCCTTATTTCAGTGACAGACTCTCTACAAACCCACATTCACATTGGTCAGGTGGCTTTGAGAAAACACAGGAAGATGTGACAGAGACAAGAAAAACAGTTTTTCCCCAACTGCATCTGGAATATTTCCCAAGAACAAAACTTGAACTTTCCCTCATGTTTTAAATGTTTGTGAATATGTAACAAAAAGCATTCTTGGGAAAACTTCACCCATTTTTTACATCCTTTTTCTTTTAAACCTTATGTTACAACAATAAGAAAAAAATTGAATACTAAATTCTTTTCTTTGTTTTGCCTTTGTTGAAGGATGGGAGAGAGGGAGACACCTCCCAGTAACATTCCAGGTTATTGCCAAGCTAACCCTAGTTACAGGCAGCAGGTGGATGAGGCAGCACGTTGCTGGAAAAGAGCTGCAGGAAAAGTCCTTAGAGTTTTTTGCTATATTTGCTGTCAGCCAAAAATAGAGCGAAAAATGCCTCTTCCACCTTGCATGAGTTTGGGATCTAAGTGTTTTTCTTCATCCTAAAACTACCCCATTGATTTTTTTTTTTGCATCAGGGTTTAGATTGCTGGGGTTTTGTCTACTCATTTTTCAGCTTCAAAATTAACATTTCCATACATTGAGTTTGGGCAGTGGTGCACAGGACTAAAGAAAAACAGAAAAACACTGAAGGAATCTGAAGCTCCATGCCCCTGTAATCTTAAAATGACATTCCCAGTGCCAGAGCTCCTCAAAATCCTTCAGAACCTCTGAGCTCCCCCTCTGGATGGATGGGAGATTTATGGCACTGGGATTTACAACACTTGGCTCCTGGATATCAGGCCATTTATTCACCAGAAGAGAAATTTAGGAGCTGCTCAACACCTGACAGTAGCAGCACAGAACAATTTAAGAGAATTCAAGACAATTTCTGTATTAAGAACCATCCAGGCAGTTGAGAATTGCACAATAGCAGAAGATCAATGGTGAATTTTGTATCTCATCCTCTGCAAAGAACAACGTAGCCTTTGCAAACACCAGGAATAGTTAAATTTAACACAGAAAAGNTTTCTGCATTTAGTCCCAAGTGTTACCCAGTTTATATAGCCATAGGAACATTATTTTTTTTGCTTTAAGGTTGAGCTACCCAGAAATAAAATCTATTTTGCACAGGAGAACCAGAAAAAGCCATGCCCTGCTGCACAGGGTTTTGCCCTGCCTACATCTAAATACCATCTCCATAAAACCTTCACCTTTGCTGCTTTTACAACCAACTTCTCTCAGTCACATCCTTTACAGTCTCATGTACAACAGCAGCTTCCAGGGTTGCTGGGTCATCCTGCACAACCTTCCCCATGGCTGGATGTGAGACAGGGAAATCATTTGGTTGCAAAGTCTCTTGCTGGAGTCCTGAAGCCCATTAAAGCTGTGTCTCAGGGAGAGAGAGCATGTTCTCTGCAGAATTCCTTGGAACTCAGAGCAGTTTTAATGTTATACCATTAAAATCTGTATTATAATAAAGGTCAAGCCTCATTTTAATGCCATGAGCAGGTGGTAATGTCCACATTGTGCTCCACACACAGCAGGTCACTCATTAACACCCCAGCACCCCTCAGCCCTGTGCTAACAAGCCCAGCCTGGAGCATTAACCATGTCTGGAACAGCTTTTCAAGCACGTGCCCCACAGACTGTACATTAAATATCTCAGTATGCAGTGGTTCATCTGAGACAAAAAAAAAATGCACTGGTGTCACCATTCAACACCACTGAGTTAATTTGCTGTGGATTTTTTTAGCCACAGAGACCATTTCCCCTCCCAACATGCCTAAATGTGAGAAATAAAGCTGCAGCATCTGAAACCTTAACACAGAAATAGAGACTGTTTTCCTTAAATATGTACTGAGGTTGTTTTCTAGACAATTAAACTTCTCAGAGAAAAGTATCAGCTGAAGAGAGCAAATATTTGAATGATACTCAGTGCAAAAGACGGTGACTAACGGAACAGAATGGTGTAATTTCAAGAGCTGTACTTTATAATCATCATTTTGAGCAGAGCAGGGAACAGTGCTACAAACCACAGGGTACAAATCCAGCATTGCTGCAATCAGCTCCTGCTCCTTCCCAGAGATTCCTTAGCCTTGTGTAGCTGACAAGTTTTTAATTCATTCTGCCCATTTGCAAAAAGAACAACCCCAAACCACAGTTAATTACTGCTGCTACTGCAGGATTTGTGGCCATGAATGCAGCACTCCAAGGGTGGGGAGGCCCTGGCAGAGATTCCCAGAGCAGCTGTGGCTGTCCCTGGATCCCTGGCAGTGCCCCAGGCCAGGATGGACAGTGCTTGGAGCAGCCTGGGACAGTAGGAGGTGTCCCTGCCATGGCAGGGGTGGCACTGGATGGGCTTTGAGATCCCTTCCCACCCAAACCATTCCATGGACACTGCCTCCAGCTCTTCCTGCACCCCTGTCCTGCTCTTCAGCTGGATTTGGCTCATTCCCCATGGGAGAGGAACCACTGCAGTGGTCCCCTCTCCTCCTGGCCCTCAGTGCTGTGTCAGAACAGGCTCTCACCCCCATGGGTGGAACAGCCGGGGTCTGGCTGCTGGACATTGGGAAGCCAAGAACCACAGGGCTGAAGGGTCATTTCCCCTTCTCAGGTGTCTTTATTAGGGTCCTATCCAAGAGTATCCTCCCCATGACCATGGGAGCTGACAGCCCAGCCCTGAGTCTGGTGTAAATCACTTTGTCCACATCAAACTCCAGTGTCCCAGCAGGATGGTGCAAAGCCAAACAGAAGCGATTTGTGGTGCTCAGCTGCAAACTGCATTAAGAGCCTTTAAAACATCCCTTCCATCCCCACCAGGCAAAGAATCCCTCAACTCAGGCAGGCAGCAGACTACTCATACATAATTTAAGAGCCTCATCCAGTTTCCAGCAAGTCACTGAGAAATCTCTTACAAACCTTAATGTCAGGTGAATGGTGCCACAGGGAGAAGCTGGGGGAAAGAAGAGCCTGGCAAAGGGAGCTGAGCTACACATTTAAAGCAAAAGCAGCAAAAATAAATATTAAACCAAATCATTCTGCAAAGGAAACAGAAAAAGTACTTCCAAGGATTATAAGGATGTGTTCCAAGCAACTGAAGGGTTTTTAGGACATTGCAGTACTTCAGGAGGGGAGCAATGGCACAGCTGAGTGGGGATGGCTCAGTGCAGGGATGCTGCTGGCACTGGACTGAGAATCTCCAGGGAATCTGTTAAAAACGCAAAGATGCTTGTGCCATCCAGATCACACCAAACTCAACCTCAGACATCAGGGTTTTTCTGCTTTTTCTAATTAAAAAATAAAACCAAAATATTCACACAAAACCAACCCACCAACAAAGTAGAAAAGAGCAAAAAGAAGACCTAAGAAGAAGCTCTGTCACTGCAGTTACAATATTAATTTGAAGGAGGGGAATGAGGAGGAAGGGGAACAGAACAATTTCCAGGCATATAAAGTGGCTGTTTTCTGTCTTCCCACTGCACTGCCCAAGCACTCAGTGCTGCCCCTGCACTCTCAGATCCTGCCTTGAACTCCAGCATTTGCCAGAGCTCATCCAATTCTTCACACCAGGCTTCCTGCAGAGCAGCCAGCTTTGATAACACATCTTAAAGGCTCAAAAAGGAGAAAATGCCACTTATGGCACTTTCCTTCTCCTTGCTGGGGACACCAGCCCTGCTTCTCTGGCAGGGACTCTCAGGTACTGGTTTTTAAGGACCACTGCCAAGTTGGCACTTCAATCATCTCAGACCCATCTGTGAGGTAATCTCAGTGTAAGTCCACACCTGCTTGAGGAAATCAGCCCTGAGATCCTTCAAGTATTTGAATACCTTCTTGGATTTAAGTTTCTCAGAAGCCTGAGGAAATCAAATCCTTCAGGAGCATGCCAGCTTTGCCCTCCTCCAGCATTTGTCTCGTGAAGCAGGAGGAGATGCTTGGCCTAATTCCACTTTTATAGCATTCCATCCCACATCTCATTTGCACAGGCTCACAGCAGTGCTTGAAAAATTCCATAAAAGACAACGTTACACAGTGTTTCACATATTAATTTGTGTATTAAAGTGGAAGATGAAACCTTTCTCGCCTCATGGCTTGACTGAGAGCAAGTGAAGTTTATGCCACACTAGCAATTAACTACTCCTTTACAAAAGGAGCAACAAGTCCTCCCCAGCATCCCAGTGCATTTCCACCTCACATCCCAGTGTATTTCCACCTCACAAATCCAACTGCAGGCACAGATACCTCATGGAGCTCACTTTTGGGATGATACAGAGTTTTTAAAGACAAAGGCTTTTCAAGGAATCAGGGCTGCATAAAATTATCCATCAGCTCCCCCAAGGAATCCTCAGTGAGCAGCTTCCTACTTGCTGGAGAGCTCACCCCAGCCAGGATTGTCAGGGGATGGGCTGGGACAGTTAAGTCAGCACTTCCAGACCCCATGAGCTCCTCCAAACCAGGCAGAAGCTCACCCAAGTGATCTCTGACCACCTCTGCAAGGCCTTGGGGTAAAGCCACAATTTGTGTACAGAATGTCTGCATGGACAGTCAGCATGAGGCACTGAATGTTTTGTTGTAAATTCAAGTTCACTGCACATGTCTGAACAGCTCTGCAAAAAGCAGGAGGCAGAGCAGGCTCACCTGGACAGGTGAACACCAGCAAACAAGGGAGACATTTGCCAAGGGCAAGACTGATTTTCTTTTATTCCCAGAAAAAAAGGAGAATTTCAGCAGAGAGCAGCCTGTGAATGTACCTGGAAATTACATTCCCATCAGAGTGAGAAAGAAAATTACTACTAAGCTTATTTCTTAAATGTAGTGCAGATTTAGGTGTTGGTCGGATTTTTTGCTGTTATACACTATGGAGAGATTCCTGCAAACCATATTAGAAGTGTTTACCCAGGTTTTATTGCTTAAAAATATGATTTAAACAAAAGCAACAGAGAAAACTGAAAGGTTATTGAAGACATCTGAGTCTTGAGTATTAGTTTGCTTACACAATTTCTGGCATACTTTCATTTTCTTAATCTCATTGAAAGCCCAGTAAACACATTTCAGGTAACAGCTTTTGCTATGGAATTACAGCTGTTCCTTCACTTCAAAAAATAGGACCGCTGGGTATAATTTAAAACATTATTACCAGCATTCTTGTATTCATAATCAATGTGTTAACATTAAGATTTAAAATTTTCATTCTACTGTTTACTAGCTGTTCCACATGACTAATAACTTCTATTTTCTACATAAAGCACAGCAACTCTGGGGCTCTTCATGCACCATGCTCAGCTTCAGCATCATGAACATGATTTCTTGAAAAGAAAAATGCAATAAGTGGTGCTCAAAAAAACCCCTCAAACCATCAATATTCCCACCACGTGAATATTAAAGAAAAAAGAACTTGAGACAGATTAGGAATCTTAATGGATGGAAATAAATGTGTTGTCCATCCAGTTCTGTAAGGAACTTCCTATAGCATCAAAACCATCCAACCCTCTAATGCCAGGACATCCCACCCCGATCATTCCCAAATTCCAGCCCAGCTCCCATGGCTACAGTAGCAATTCCTTCCACTTTGCAGAAAATGGGACAAAGCAAGGGGAAAGGGCTGGTTCAGTCCCTGTACAAAGTGACACCAAAAAGCCACTCCACATATTCCAGCATCACTCTTCCCCGCTCCACTCGGCATTTCAAAGTGGGAACTGCTCCGTTGTGATGTTTTCAGACTGTACTCTTCAAAGCAGGAGATCTGTGTTCCTACAAGCAGGAGCTTGCATTGAAGCAGGTTCTTCACCAAGGTATAAATATATTTCCCCCTCCCAAATCCAGTTATGTAACAGGACACCAAGCAGCAGCATCATCAGTCTTAACAGAGATCTCTGGGATGTTGAGATGGGAATTAATTATTCACAAACAAGTCCTCGTTAACTAAAGCCATTATTACCTACTTACACTAGAGAGCTGGGGTTTAATAAGCAGTGTAAGCATCGCAAATGGAAAATTCCTCAGAGATAGCTCAACTCTGAGAGCTGCTCCCAGAGCCAGCCCAGCTCCTGGCAGGACACACATTAAGAGAGGTTTTCCCAAACCCACCCAGTGAGGGCTGCAAGGGCGCTTCCACAACAAGGATTTCTCATTCAATGGAAAATCAGAACAAGTTCTCTGCATTAAAATAATCTCCATAAATCTAAAATACACCTCTGTGCCCTGAGTAGCCTGGTCTAGGGAAGGTGTCCCTGCCCCTGGCAGAGGGGCTGTAAGGAGATGAGCTCTGATCCCAAACCAGTCTGGGTTTATTACTCAGGAAACTGTTCCTCAGCAAGAAATGCTTATTTAATGATTTCTGAATGTAAGTGGTTAATATTCATTCCACATCTCCAAAATCTCACAAATGCCAGCTTCCAATTTTGTTGTTATTAATTAGCAACTATCACACAACAGATAGGGAAACAGGGGCAGAATGCAGTGCTAGATAACCCCCTTTCCGTGGCGCAGAGAGCCAGCATTGTTCCATTATTCATCAGAAGGTGCTGAGGAACATGGGGTGTGATATTTGATCAAGGAGCAAGCTTCTAAAAATATTTTCAGTTCTATTTATTGGGAACTTGCTTCTATTTTTTTTTTCTTTTGCATAAACCACTTGCATGGGAAGGTGCAACACAAGCCTGCAGCCAGTGTCATAAACATGCCAAGAAGGAAGAGAAAGCTCAGAGCAATCATTTATGTGGTAGAAATCCTACAGTTTTCATAGGGAAGGGAACTCTTTATGCAAACACATTCCCTAGGAAAAGAAAAAAGTGAGATTCTCTGCCCTGCCCCGTCTGTGCCCACCATAACCCTCACTGATGCTCTCCCTTCCCATGGTTCATCCCCAGCAAAAGGATGGAATTAAGGAATGGAGGAATGTTTATCCTGGAAAGGATCCACAAGGATCACTGAGCCCAGCTCCTGGCCCTGCACAGGCCCATCCCAAGAAGCCCAGCACTAATTAGGACATTAAGGATAAACTCAAGCCAGGACTTCCTCCCAGCAGGTCAGTACAGGCTCTGCATGGCTGGGCTGAGCCCCCGAGCAAGCAGCACTTGGAAAATGGGAGCTGGCAAGCTGAAAGGGACTGCATGCACTTCTGGAGGTATTTTAATCTAATCAGGAGTCTGAAGAGACACTGTTGTGTGTTTTCTGACAGCGCTTTGGGACGCCAGTTAGTGAGGGCACACAGAAGAAATTGATTCCCAAGCAAAGTCAGCGCTGAACGGGGGGAAAAGAAAAGAGGGGGCAAAAGTTGCACCTCCAGCCTTAAGTAAGACCAGAAGGCAATCAGGCAGTGATTGGGATAGATGTGTTATCTGCAGCAGCTCTTACAGACCCCTGAGACAGGTTTCTGAAACCCTCAAAGCAGTATTAGCACAGTACCTTGAGCCAAGTCAGAGAAGAAGCAGAGCTCGCATCGTACTCCAGCTTGTTTCTCAAAATGAACAGAAAGCCCAGCACAATACTGGTGATAAATGGTTCTGCTGTACCTCCTAAGCACCCCTGCTTCCCAAAAACCACCCACAGTCACCCCAGGGGAACTCACAGCCAGGAGTGTTTGGAAGACAAGAGTCCTAAAAGGCAGAGGTGACAAAACCTGATTAACAAGAACCAGCTGGGCTCCTGCCCCAGCACAGGTGCTGGGTATTTCTAATAACAAACCATCAGAAAAATCAGAGACCATTTCAAACACAGAGAGGAGCAGTCAGGGCAGGTTTTCAGCCTGCACATCCAGATGATCCCTCATAACTAATCACAGGAACAGGGACTGAAAAGGGACAACGAGCTTCCAGACAAGTTACAGCAAGGGGAAAGAGGCATTTAACAAAATGCTACTACAATTCAACAATAAATAGACATTATTTTATTATCTAATAACATATAGAACGTATTTAATATATATATGTTAAGCATATCCAACCAAGCTAAAGCTGGACAGTTCTAGGTACTCATATGATGAACCCAGGGATTTGTTTTTCAAGAGATTTTCTTAGGGACCTACAAATCCCTTCATTTTTAGGCTAATGCCACCTCCCTCTTGTCTGCAGACACCCAGAGCTGCTTGCAAGAGCCTCCACAGACACTTGGAAGATGCTTAATTTTTACTCCATGTTTGCATCTAACGAGAAATAGGGAGAAAGAATAAGACACTTCAAAGCAATAAATTCTGATTGGTTTTTAGCCAGTTTCTGAAGTTGTTTCTAAGCCAGTTTAAAGCACACAAAGTGGCAATGAATGAATTTTTTCTGCACAGTGTCTTTTTAAGAGTGAGGAATATCCATTATGAAACTATAAAAAGCTGCAATGGCAAACTCTGCTGTGTTTATCTTGTCACTTGACATATCAAAATACCCACTTAGTATCAGCCAAGCAGACAAAAGTGTCCACAACAGCAGAATTTTGCTGTGAGTTAGGAACACTTGCCCTTATTTCAATGGCAAGACTCACTAACAGCAAAGACTCTTCATTGTATGCCCTTTTTGAGTATTTGTGACACTGCAGCCTTTCCTTCCCGTAATGAGAAGAAAGGTGAGATGTGAATGGGATTTAAGTGCAGTTCAGTAAATATTTGGCAACAGGCTGCTGTTCCTGATGCATTAAACATCATCACTTCACACCACAGCTCCTTGGAGACTGTTTGGTCAGGACTGTCGAGGGACACACTTTGGAAGGGAATTTCTAATGAGCAACTGCATTCCAGCATTCACATCCATCTGCTTTCATTAACCTTACAAGGGAGATGATTTATTCATCATAAAGATATTAAAATGCACTAAGCCTTCTCTTATCTCGAGGTATTTGTCATTGTTTTGTACAGAAAATGGCACTTAGGAGGCTGTTTGAAGTCACAGTCACTTCTCTTTAATTACAGTTTACAGTTAATTGGCTCCTAGGGGAGAGACTCAAAGGGACTGTGGTTCAACCAGGGCTTTGAGGGGCCACAGGTCTCACCCCAACAACTGACAGGTGAAATCCCACTTTGCCTTGCCCCTTCCCTTGTGCTTGGTTACCTCCTGCACCTCCTGCCCTGAGCTGGGTCACAGCCCCCAGTGCTGCTCACGCAGCCCCCCATCCTCAGGAATCCCAGGACAAAATTCCTAACAAAATTCCTAGTTAAGATCAGGCAAGATCAGCTCACCAAAACTTTGAATTACAGAGTGGTTTAAGTTGGGAGGGACCTTAGAGCTCATCTTGTTCCATGGGCAGGGACACTTCCACTGTCCCAGCCTGCTCCAAGCCCCAATGTCCAATCTGGCCTTGGACACTGCCAGGGATCCACAGCTGCTCTGGGCACCCTGTGCCAGGGCTCCCACCCTCCCAGGAAGGAATTTCTTCCCAATATCCCATCTAAACCTTCCCTCTTTCAGCTTAAAGTCATCTCCCTTGTCCTAACCATATTCTGTGGTCCTCAGTGTGACTGAGCTGATGTGGAAGTTACCTGAGGTCATCTGGTTATCAACAGCCATCAATACCAAGTTTATAATTTCCTGCCAATTTGCTTTTTTCTAAACATTTTTCCATCTTCCCACCATGGACACCCTGCACTATTTCACGCTCTGCTCATCCCTGTGAGTACAGGCATCTTTCATTATCATAGATATCGAGGTAATAGAATGCTGATAGTCTGTGCTATCTTCTTTCCAAATATTAGTCCAGTAAAATACCTCTTCTGGAGACATAGTTCAAAAACCCTGTTCATTTAATGTGCACACACACACTCTTACAAAACCAGTGTTCACCTTTTTTTCCTAATTTAAAGTATTTACTGTTTTGTCCAATCAGTTTTTCTGCTTACTACAGCCTCAGTTTAATCACTTGGTCAAATTATTGATCAATCAGCTGAATCACAAATATTTTACAGCACAGGATCCTCCAACAGGATATTCCCAGCACTTCAGGGCAGAGCAAATCTTCAAGTGATTCCTTAATAGCTTTTTGGATTCAGTTGTGACTTCAGGGACACAGAAAAAATAAATTGGAAAGAATATTGGAATTCTTGCCCTGTTGCTGTTCTGGTGGAGCTGTGAACAGCTTATCCCTCCCTGCCCTTCACGCTGCTCTGCCACCTCTTTTTTGTCCCCAGTTTGCAATCCCACCCTCTCTAACCTACCAACACCCAGAGGATATGGAAAAATGTTTTGAGCTTACTGGCAATTCTGTGGTTTTGAAGCAATTAAAAATGGAAAGAGGAGAAAGGAAGGGCTACAAACACCTGTCTTAAAATCACTGTCCTAGAAATCAGCCAGCTCACCCCAAGTGCCCAAAGCAATGCGGAGTTTCAAGATACTATCCCAACTATGGTGCTAAAGCTTTTTTTCTAATTAAAAAACCCAGAAGCCAACCACAAATCAACCCAGAAACAAGAAGCACAAGTCTGTCTTAATAGATCTCCAGGGATAATCTTCCCCTGACACTCTGCTCCCACTTCCAGGGAGCTGCAGGAACAAAAATCCCAAATAACTGGGACTCCCAGCTATTACTCCAGCTAATACTGCTGATTTTCTACCCTTCAACGTGGTACAAGGCATTTTTAATCCAGACCCGTCCTCATGAATCACCCTACAACCCCAAGCAGGTCATTCCAACTCCATTACTGGCACACCAAGCTCTTCCTTAAGATTTTTACAATAATAAAGACACAGAAAACCAATTTCTTGGGCTGGTTTTTTTTTTCCTCTTTCCATTTCTTTCCCTTTCCAAATCAATACTTTCTCTCAACAGCTGTTAAAAGTGTGAGTGTTGAGCTCTATCTGCCATGAGGTGGTTCTCTTGAACAGGGCATTTCTAAGTGTTTGGCTGATGGTTCCTGCCAGTGCTGCTCACATTTTTAAGTGCTTGCATGCAAGAGAAAGTGAACAAAAGCCCAATAGAAAAGCCATTCTGTTTTCAATAGAAATTACAGAGTAAGGTGGTACAACAACACTTTAAAGAAATATTCTAAATACAGAAACCTAAAAATATCTTTCCGCTCTAAAAAGGCTCAACCATTCAAACCCTTCTTCTTTCCTTTCCAGGTGTTCCAAAAAGCAAATCCCATCACACCATCTCTCAACACCCCAATTTTCACCTGAATTTTTACCAGCAGTTCACTTAAGCATCCTTTAAGTGCACGTTGAGTTTTAATGTGAAAGGTGCTGCGTGTGCACAGCAACCAAAGGGGAAGAGCTTTGCAACTCCCATTTTTTTAAACTTGCACCTCCCAAAAAAATGAGCATAAATGACAAGCATCTGTTTCCTAATGAGAATTGTTAACAGCTGCATGGAATCCATGTGGCTTGGACAGATGTTTGACCTTCATCAGACAGGCAGGAGTTCATTTGCTTTTCTAATGCTACAGGAAAACAAAGATGCTCCAGCCAGAGATCCCACAGCACTTGGGGAATTTACAGAAGGAAAGATGAGTTTAATTGGATATAGCCCATGGGGGTCAGTGTTGATTGTCCACTGCTTAGTTCTTATATTTAAGAGGAAATTTCCTGCCCATCACACTCTGCACTAATGTTAGGAAAAAGGAGGACAAAGCAAGAGCTCAGGGTTTGTCTGCCAGAAATTAAAACTCCTCTTTTGCAGGTCTGGGTAAGGGCACTTATTTTCTACTTGCATAATTTTATTCCCTAATATTGCCCACTTGTAGCTGGCACTGAGAACAGACAAGTTTCAGGAATCACATTGTCCTTTCTGAATAAAGAACCAGTAATTAATTTACAGTCTTATTGTACCTTTCCACCCTCCTTCTATTGTTAATTATCTACTGCCTAATAGCCTCCTACATCCTTTCAAGGAGTAGATCTCAATTTTGCCACTGGCTAAGTGCAAAAAAATATAAAGAAATAATCAGCTTTTATGGTTCCCATCTAATCCTACACCTTCAGGATTGGCCCGTTCTGGCTGAGAACAGCACCAGGATGTTTGGCCTCCAAGTGATAATTAAAAAGCTCATTACTGAACCCCATTAAAGACCTCCATAAAAGCCTCAGCCTGGGAGTGGCTGAGGTGAGTGGCAAGGGAGGGCAGTGCTGGGGAGGATAAAAGTGTCCCTTGTGTCTGTGTGGGAGCACTTTCCCATGGAAGTGAGGAAGCTGATCCCACCCAACCTTATATGTGGGTTGTGGGATTTGGGGGGTTATTTCAGGTTGTGGTTTCAATGGTCTAATGTAAATTAGAATTGGGGTCACTCTCAGAGGGCACTCACTGAGCACGGTCTGAGAAAAGTGTTCAGGACTCAGCAGCACTAAAACTCAAACACATCTGGGAAATCTCTGCATTCAGACACTGCCATCCAAGAGGCTGAAGGTGAGAAGGACAATCCTGCACCTCCTACATTAGGTCTGTAATTCTGTCTACAACCTCTCCAGAATATGGACACAGTGAGGTGAAGAGTAACCCTCCAGCTTTTCCATTGCCTTGCTCAGCACAAGTTGACACAGCTTCTACTACAAAATTAATTCAAATAAAAAGGAAAGAAATATATGTTCAACCTCCCAGTCTTTTTGCCTGCACAGTTCCACTAACAAACACATACATATGTCTGCCTCTGCTGTGGAGCTGAGACGGGAAATTAGAAGAATACTCTTCTCAGTGTGATTAAGATACATGCAGTAATATGTATTTAAATGCCTTAAGAACTCTCAAAAATGTCTTGGAGTCCCTAAAATACTTAAGTCATTACCTACATTTAACACTGACATAAAACAGGACTGCTTCTCACTAGCACTTAAGTCAACTATTTCTTATGAATCTGGATTTGGAAAAGTGACTTCTTTGCCTTTCAAATAAGGTGAATCTCCAGAAGAGATTGGTTTAGACGATAAAAGGGAGCTCTATTTGTGTTACCAGTTTGAAGTACTCTTTGCCTGGTTCCCCTTCAGCATCCCAAAGCAACCCACGCAACACTTCCCTCCCCTGCAATGTGCACACCCCTCAGTGATGACACCTTTTCCCAGGTACTCTTCTGTGTTTCTCCAAGGTCTGTCAGCCAGGCTGTTAAATGGTTCTGATACCTACATCCAGCAGTGCCAACCAACTCACAGCTAAATTATTTGTGGAAGTGCAGTGCATTTTAGAGCCATAGGATTGCTTCCATTGCAGTGCACAGCCACAGTTCCTGAAAGACAAAGGCTCATTTACAGTAGATGAAGTGCACAATCAAAGCAAGGCTCAGACACCCTCCTGTCATTTCCTGGGTGCTCCTTAATCCCCTGTGGCTGTGCCTCTGAGAGGCTGCTGCCCCCTTTGCAGGGGCACACATTGGGCAGGAGGTGATTTACCAGCAGCTCCTTTCAAAACCAATGGCAGCAGAAATAGATAATGACAAAAAAATCAAGAGCTGTAACAGCCCAGGCAAGCCAGGCTTATCTCAGTACACTCTGAGCACATAATAAATGACAATGGGTGAGCTGCAATCCTCATCTTCATTGCAGAGTGGAAACTTCCCTCAATTTATGCATCAAAGCAGAAGGGTTATGAGAAGGCCAGTGGCTGAAATGAATTCTTGCTGGAGTTCTGATATTTGCTTGCGCACAAAGGGATGGTTTTTATCCAAAACAGGATAATGGTAAGTCATCTTAATTCATGCACATGATGGGCTTGCAGTGTTCAGAAAGGAAGGATGTGATTGATTTGAGTTCAAGGTTCATTTTAATGAGCAATACGCTCCAATCTTTACCACTTCTAAACTTTTAAACATCAAATGTTCTTGGTACAATAAACAAAAATAAGTGAAGAAACTGAAAGCCTGAGGATACCCAGAGAACATTTGCTAACTGTGCTCTTGGAACACTTCAAAACATGGCTCTTGAGTATGGGCTTCATCATTACTGCACCATACACAAGGCAGGTGAAATAAAACTTTATATAATAATATATAATATAATAAGAAATTATTCAGTTCTTTCTTATCTTCTACAGATTTGTTGTATGGTAAATGTACGTAATTTCTTGTGCAGCTTTATTAATTTTAGCTCTAATCTCTATTTTTGTGTACAGATACTGCTTCTTGAATTAAAATTCAGAGAAGGAAATCTTATTCCCCTGGTACAGTTAATTATTATAAATAAATTACAGGGGTATCCCAAGTAATGTGTTTGATTTAATCAACGAGAAGTTAATGAGGCCAAATTGATGCAGAAGTTAGGCAGGACTAAGCTGACAGGGATTTAAAGATCTGTTCAGCTCCTGAGACTGCAGGATCAATATGGGATTTGAGCAGTGAGGGCATCCACTATGGAGACAAGGGAAAAGATTCACTTTCTGCTCCTCTCCTCCAGAGAAGACAGCTCAGGGTGGGGCAAACAGAGAGGCACTAAAGGTTACAGCTTCCACTCAGAAAGTTTTACTAAAGAACTCACAGTTTACAGCTTTCACTGAGCTTTGATGACAAAGAATCTCCAGCAAAGCCTTTTTACTGCCCTTTTGTTCATCTTTGAGAAAGGGCAAAATCTACAGCTTCACATAAAAATCCAGTTATACAACATCAGCATAATTTGAAATCAACACAATATTTGGCTGCTACAGTCACAAATACAAATGAAGCTTTAGTCTTGACTCCAAGTATTTAGAATGCATTTTGTGGTAACCTGAAATTTTCTTTTTGTCTTTGTGCTTTTATTAACTGTTTTCAGCTTTCCCAACACACAGCTGGCTCACTTCATCTTCCATTTATTGACAGTTGCACTTCCTGGAACACTTCCAAAAGCATCATTAAAACAGCTCAGATAAGGAAGTAGATACCTGAATCATGGTTAATTCCTAATCCAAGGATCATTCTTGAGTTACATGGAGGCATAAAAAGATTAGGAAAGCAAAAAATAAACAAGGGTCTTGAAAGTTATCAGATGATTTTCACAGATGTATTTTTTTGCTGCATATTTTCCTGGTGGATGGAATTAATCTAACCATGACCACCTACATAAAGCAATGAGAGCAGGAAGAAAAGCTGGGGAAGTTCTGCCTTTTATTTAAGTTGTCAATGTGCAGAACACTGCAGGAAAATTGCTTTAGCTCCAAGTCCTATCTATAAATGTCTCATACATGAATTCTTTTCAAAGAAACAAATTATGTGCAAGGAAGCAGAGACTTTTTTCCACCAGTGTATAGAGGCAGCTCCTCAACAGAAGTGCCTGTCTCCTACTCATGATCCCAGCAGTTTGCACATGGATTTCCAATAGCTAGCGCAGGCGATTTTCAGTGTTCTGCAGAGAAAATTATGCTGCTTAATTCTGTTCCTGAAGTCAGGTTTTGTTCCTGTCCTCACAGGGCACTCTGAATAACACTTCATCTCCATTACAAATAAAGAAATAAATAGAATAACTACTTTAAGCCAATAAGAGAGCTTCAGACCCCGCCCTTCATCTGGAACTCTGCACAGCTACAGAAGGGATGGAGCTGGACTATGAGATCCTTGTGGGTCCCTTCCAGCTCAGGATACTCCGTGATCCCAAGTGGTTCTGTTGAATTTGCTGTGTCCCAGTTCTGATTTCCAGGACTGAGACCCCTCAGGCAGCTGCAGGTGGCTGAAGGAAGGGAGGAATGCACATTTCTCCTGGCCACAGCACAGACCAGGGGAAAAGCCCTCAAAGAACATCACAGAGCACACAGAAAGTATTAAACACCCCACATTTCCCCTTTCTTTATACTCCCATTCCAACCCCAAGGTTTACCCAGGTTTTCCTGTGAATTCTAATAGAAAAGAACAAAAGCAACCCAAAAAGAATGGCAAAATAATGAAGGGAACTCAAACTACTTTATCTATTCCAAGGAGCAATCCTGCGGCACTGCAAGCCCTCGGCTCCCCAAATTGAGCTGTGCACACATGTTGCTCATTAAACAGCCTTATCTCACAGATAACCAGAGCAGCCCCTCCAAGAGCTGGGGATAAAAATGAGCTGCACTGAATTAATGTGAAACCACTCACAAAGCTTTGTCTTCCTGAGATTGCAAATTCAACAACTGCTGGCCCGCCGGGAGAATTCTATGGAGCACAATCAGCACTCGGATCCATAAATTACAGTGCCTATTTCCAGTGGAAATAATTGTGGGCAAAATGCTTGCATAGGCTGCTTTACCCACCTGGATGGCATCCAAGATTTAGCGAGACTTGATTCTACTTTTCAGTAGAAAAATCAGAATTGCAGCAATTCTGAAGTCAAACCATTCATATAACGCATTGCCTGATGCAAGAACTTCATCTGCTTGCAAACAGACACCTACCTGTGCTTACACAACTCCTGCCAAAAACAAACAACAAAAAATACCGTTTTCTCTTTAATTCACCCATTCACAGTGCTCTTGGACTATCCTTGAGGATTGAGTCTAAGGGAATAGCATTAAGGGGGAAGGAATTGAGTTAATGCAGGACATTTTTGTACAAAACACTGGTGGTGCTGTGGTGGTGACAGAATCATTTTGCAGCAACTGAAGCTGAACTCATGACACATCGTGATGGGCCTGAAGATTCTCAGTAAGAAATCCAGAAAAAATAAAAATCCATGTGAAGAAGCACAGAATTACAGGCACCTTTTGAACACCATCAAACCACAAATACATTCCTCCTGCTCACCAGCACATGCAGCTTAAGTTCAACAGGCAAGACACTGGGACTGAAAGAAATATGGTTGGCTCTGTGTTTCATACAGTTTTTCTGGGGGGAAACAGAGGGGTTTTAAACATCACAAATGTATCATCATTGTTAAAGGTGATATAGAAGCAGTTCTGACAATTTGATGAATGTATTACTGCCCTTTCATTCTGAAATTCAGATTAAATCTTCATTATTTGAAAGCCACTGGAAGCTGCACAGCCATCACAACTACCAGAAGCTGTTTCCATATGTTTTATTTCTGTTAGCAGCAATAAAACTAATTTAAACCAACATCAGGAGACCCATCAGATTCCACTCCACTGGAGAGGGTCAGCCTGACATTTATGTAAAAACCTATTGGAGGAAAATTTGGGGGGGTTTAAAATTACTATCAAGTGATGATTTTGCATATTTTAAGGACTGGTGATAAAACTGCAGCAGAGTCATTACAGAATGATTAAAACCAGCTAGAAAAGGCCATTTTTACATATAGACACTGAGTCATTTAGATGGAACAGCAATACATCCCAACTTGAAAATTAGTTTTACAAGTCTCTCTGTGTTTAATTGTACTTTGCAGGTTCTCAGAGAGGAGGCTGAGTCACACAGCTCAAGCAGATTTTCCCGGAGTAAAACAAAACAAAAAGTTCCTAAAACTCTGCTTCCTGCTGGACTTTCTCTGCTGCTGCATCCCTGCAGTTTGTCAGGGTTTGTTCCACAGCCAATCCTCCCACTCCACCCAGCACAGAATGAGGCTGATATTCCACAACTCTCTCCTGCTCTAATGTCAATTAGACAATTGCTTTTCCACTTAACCTAATGAGCGCCTTTACAAGGAATCAGCCATTCTGTCTGATCCTCAACTCCACACATCCTCCATCTATTACAGACTGGGGAAAATCACACTTTTCTTTTAGTTCAGCTAAATAACTTAAGTGATGTTTTCCCCATAATTAGTACTTCAGCTGCCCTTTTTTCTTTCTTCTTATTTTTAAATTAGGCTTCAGCCTTTTCACTCTTTCTGGGATTATTTCATAGATCTTCCTAGGAAACCACACCTTTTGGCAACACCCTTGGCACCTCTCAGCTCAGAAGCCATGAAAGCCTCTTCTTTTAGGCAGTTTTGTTACATCTTCCTTCATTTTGTACCCTTTTCTCTCTCCTTTAAAAGCACACAACTAGGAAGGAGCAACTGGAAAGAAACAAAAACCCCAAAGGTGTTGTTTCTGGGCAGGTTTCAGAGGTTTGCTCATCAGAGCTGCTCCCCAAACCCCTCTGCACCTCACATTCTGCTCAAATCCTCCACTGTGGTGATTTTTAAACATACAAGGCCTGTGCAGAGGAAAAGGAACATCTGCTACTAAACCTTGAGACAATCTCTGCAAACTTTGACAAAATATACTGCACACAGACATCTTCATCTTGGCTGTCACGTCACACCACTAAATATCAAAATGCCTTGTAAAACAAATTACATTTTCTCCTGGAAACATGTGAACAAAGACAGCTAATTAAAGCAGCCCATCACACTGACAGCTCCACGTTGTATATGTGCATTACACCTCAGAATGCAAAGTGTTCAAAGCAATCTATTTTTTTTAAACAAATACCTCACCTTGGAAATTATACAAATACCTCACCTCCCTTTCACTAAAGGGAAACCAAAGTGAGTTTATTACAGTACAACTGTATTATAAGCAGAAAGAATTTTAAGGGCTTGTACAACAAGATAATTCATGACTTTTTGTCACAATGAGAAAGCCAAATTAAAGAAATAAAAGTCAAGCTGATTTTTGGTTGTTTTAATGTATTATTTGGAATCATATTGCTTTGCTGTGTCAACCTTGTCTCTGCAGAGATTCAGTGTTTTCTGCATTTCACAGCACTATAAAACATCTTGTGGATGCAATTTCCTCGTTACAAGCAGCTATAAAGCTACTGAAAACAAATCCACCAGGGCAATATCCTTTGCAACTGAGCAACAGTGTGAAATCCCAGGCATCACTTGTATTGGATATTCCATTCCAGCATGAGAAACACCAGCTATTCCTAAGCAATCTCTGGGTCTGGAGTCTGATTGCACTCACCCAGCTGAGAGAGACCAACAGCCCCGGCTGCATCTCAAGTTTGTTTGGAGTGATCTTTTTATCTCCAGTGTCAGTGGCTGGGACTCAGCCAATCCTTTCATTTACTGACCACAAACAGTACTGACCCCTCTAACCTCACCCCAGCTGCTGTCTGTGCAGTTAACACAGAGACAGGACACTCTATCCCTGCCTTCTCACCTGCTTATGGCTCCTTGCAGCCCGGGATTTCATGGAACCATTTGGCAGGCCAGCATTTGGATTTGCTGCCACTTTGTTGATATCTCTGTGAGCAGGAACAATGACCTCTTCAGAGATTAGGCACTATTCCCCAGACTGCCCTGACCATTTCATTTGAGATAATTACATTTCATCTTCATTTACCAGAAAGAAAGGAAAACACTAGGCAGCAAATTAACCACAACATAAAGATGCTGCCTAAACACAGAGAGACCTTAGGGAGCTTTCGCCCAAGACAAGACCAAAGCTGATCAAGATGTTGTGCAGGCAGAAACACAAAAGCACATCCTCAGTGATGTTTCACATCAGAAAAAAAAAGGAGTTTAAGAGAGAGGATAGAGAATTCACACTGAAAAAGCGTTTCAGGAGTGTGGCTTTGCCTCCTGCTGCATCAGTCTGGTTAAAATCAGGCTGTCAGAGAAGCCTGGAGCAGCCTTGGAGCAGCTCAAGCTCACACTCAAGCTCACACTGAGTAACAATGAATTCCCTGAACAGCCTCAAACCAAGATGGTATCAGCAGCCTAGGGCTCAGCCTGGCTGCCCAAGGTCTCTGCAGGAACACAGACTGCCACCACCACAGCCCAGCCCCGTGTGGCACTGCCAGGTCCCAGAGGGACACCAGACCCTTCCTCAGAGGTGGGAATGGTTCTGGCAGCTCCCTGAGAGCCCTCCCCTGCCAGTCCAGCACACCCTGACTGAAATACCCCAGTGCACGGAGGTGCCTGGCAGGAGCCAGGCTGCAGTTTGGTTTTCAAGCAGCACCAAAGCAGAGCTGAAGGCAGCAGCTTCCAGCTGTGCCTGTGCACAGCCCAAACCCCCAAAGATGCTCTGCAAGAGAGGAGCTCCACTCCCCCCAGAGGCATCCAGGGATGCCACACACACTCAGCTGTTGCAGTGCATTTCCACACCCAACAAATGTTTCCAGATAAAGAAAAGGGGTGTCAGTTTTACCCCTGTTATAGAAAAGCACCAGAACTTTCCATTCTTTCATCAGCACTGGCTCAGTGCCAGCACAGGGGCACTGATTGGGCTTTGGAAATGTTCCTCAAAGGCTGTTGCCAATTTCATGAGGCAAGGTGCAAAGAAGCCCACCTGGATCATTCAGTACTTAAAAAACTGCACAGAATGGCTCAACTGGTTTTTGGGCTGCCTTAGCCAGTGTAAGAGTGTTCTGCACTGTGTTCAACTTATATTTCTTTTGTTTAATAATGTTTGTTATTTTTGTCATTATTAAAACCTTTAATTTTACAAAACACATCCAGAGAAGTTGTTTGGCTATTATTAAGCCACTCTGGGAAGTTGCAAAGCAACCCTCAGACTTGATAAACCTTCTGTATCACTGTAAACTGTATCACTGATCCAGGGGAGCAGGAACATCCCACAGGAGGCTCAGGGACAAACAAGAGTGATCACTGAGGCTGAAACATCACCACACTGCTGGAAACCCACAGGCCAGGGACATCACTTTCAGCTTGAACAGCTGACCAGCATTAGCCCTTCCACAGCTTTCCAGCACATTGGCAACTCTGCTGGGAGCTGAAAACCCAAGGAATGAGTGTGGTGATGCCCACAGGCACCTCAGTGCAGCCCTGGGGTTTGATCCAGTTCAGTTGCTGTGCATTAGGCAGATTCCCAGCTCATCCTGCACAGCCTCGAGCTCGGCTCCACACCAGTGATCCTGAACTCTGTCGTGAGACAAAAGTATTTCAGAGGATCTTTAATCCTCTCCTACAAGTTTCTGGTTTTCTGATATCTGACTGTTCTGCAGCTCACCTGTTCTTGGGGATAGTCTGCACACTTGTGGGTAAGAACTGGATTTTAATTCTGCAAGGGAAGGTCCTGCCTTTGCTTTGGGGTTTTATGACAAACACAATGCCTTAAGATGCAAGGTCCTGACAGTCCCCAAAACACACTGCAGGGTATTATGGTGATGCCACAGTCAATATTATGAACCTTATTATCACAGATCAATAGTCACTCTGCTGGAGAATCAAGGCATCTGCTTAATGGCAATGCTCTAATGAATATGGAACACTTTCAGAATCAAGGATGGAATTCTCACATCTCAGTCCTGTTGAGAGCACTCTTACAAGCTCTACAAGCTCGACTCTGCCACGTTTGCAGAGAGGTAGGAATAAAAACCACCCCTGAGTATAAAACACCCAGTGAGTATGCTGGAAGTATCTGATAATTACATGAAATTCTGCACATTATCTGAACCTTCCAAGTGGAGAATGAGCATTTTAATGAGTCAGTGAAAGCTCTCCCTGTCAGGTGAACAAGAGGAGGCTGCTAAGAAAGCCAGAACAAGTCCATGGGCCTCCCCCCAAAGCTGGCAGGCAGCTGGCACAGCTTCCCCAGGGCACGGGGCTGTTGAGCAGGAACTTTGATTGGGAGCACCAGGAACTAACCAGAAATCTTCTGTAGTGATCCAAACCAACCCCTCACTCTCAAACCACACCGGAGAGAGAATTATCCAGTAACTTATCCAAGGGAGAACCACATTTACCTTTACTCAAAACACCAATGGCATGCTAAGCACAACCAATAATGCCCACATTAAAATAAATCTACTTCTATTTAATGCTTTTAAATAAAACTATTTTCATAGAACAAAGACATCAAGATGATGTACACATACCTGAGGCTTCTTGAGCTGTCACCTTCAGACCTGTAAAGTAATACACAAATTCTTAGGGCATAGTTATTTCCAGCATTTATAATTCAAAAGCTATAAAAATAAATAATATTAATTATTTCCAGCATTTATAATTCAAAAGCTTGTACCTTCTCAAGCATTCTCTCCCTCTATACTTCAGTGAGTGTCTCCGGGGCTTGTTGTACTTTTTCTGATAATAAGACTCTTAGAAAAGAAACATCTACTTAGGCTTTGAGGAAATCTATTACAAGTTAAAACCCAGTTAACAGCTGACATAAATAATTGCAATATTAAAATATTAAGAATATTAAACTTCTGAACCCTCAATGAAGGTCTTACTAAAACATATACAGAGATTTATTTTCCATCCTTGCAAGTGGAAAGCAACACTAACACTATTCTAGAAGCAGATTATTTTGTACATTTTAATTTTTGCCTTCATGTCTTCTTCACACTTTATCTGAAAAGGTCACAGGCAAATAGGCCTGGAATCCAACATTCAGCCCCATCAGACATTCAGAAAAGGCCAAGGTTGGCAATTAAAGGTAATTTTAAATCCTTAAAACCTCACTCTTTTCTGAATTTCAGAAATGTGCAAAAAGGAGGGATAAGGTGTAGTAAGTTGCAAAGGGGCAGGTTTAAGGTGAGATAATTTCATCAAACTTGGAACAACACCTCTCCTCTTTCCCCAGTATTTTTTAAACAAAGAAACTTAATTCCAGATCACTCACACTGAAAAGGATTTCACCTCCACGGAGAAATGGGAACATAATATTCAAATTTCATGACCAAACAAAAATCCAGAAGAAAACCCAGAACCATTTGCCCAATTCCTTTCCTCCCTCGTTGCCAGAGCTGCCTCCTCAAAGACAAGGGGAGTTCTTTAGGAACTAAAGAACAGGTACAATCACAGTTGTTTGACACACACAGCAACCTCAAAGCAGTTTTCTCAACAGGGCAGTCCCATGAAGCAGAGCTCAGCCCTGCACCCCCAGGAGTAATGAAAAAATTAATGAATCCAGTGTTTAAGTGCCGCCTTCCCACACTCAGCAGATTCCATCTGGCAGAGCACACACCTTAGCTGGGAAAGAGGTAATTGTTTGTGCTTTCAAGTTATCAAATACAGGAGACAACTGCCTCGTTAATGTCTCAATTTCCTGCCTTTCCTCTGGGCTGGAATAACAAACTCATCCAAGAGGGAAAACATCCCCGAGTGCTCAAAGCATCCTCATGTCACTGGAAGTGGCAGCAGCCATCCCCAGCCACCATTCCTGCAGCACATTTCTCCTCTCACCAGAACGCATGAAGCATTTTCAGTGAGGGAGGGTGACCTGCAGCTGATCACCTCCCAGCCCAGCACAGCAAGCAGGCACAGGGGGCCCACCACTCCTTCTTTATTTTCAGGATTCCCAGAAAAGCTGGGAAATCTCACAGCTGCTAAATTTGCATTTTCAAGGGTGAGATTCACTTGAGTAAATCCCAAAGAGTTGTTCAGAGCTGGTCAATTTTGCTCAGGGAATGAGTAATTGATGAGCAGGGCTGAATGAACACAGTGCTGAAAGAACCCACTGCTTGTAGTTTGAGATGAAGCATTCGATTTTCTTTAAGCATTCTTTAAAAGGCAGGATTGGGGATCGATATTTAATGTTTCTGCTCACACGGGAAGCATGTGCTGGGCTCTGGGTTAGTTTTTTTTCCTTTTGGCCCAGACAAAATAAATGATACTGGCACTGCTGAGACAAGAAGAAAGGTGAAAAGGCTTCTGGCAGTATCTTGCATTATTTATTTCAAGGAAGACCTTAAAGGAAAAAAAAAAAAAAAAGCCCACAAAACATAGAATATCTTCTGTGCTGTAGTACTTGGAACAGCACAGATTCCATTTAGATACCTCAGTTGTATCACTGATGAGATAAATGTCAGGCAACGTTCTCCAAGATTTCTCCTCTCAGCCCTGGATGGTTTCCAAGACTTCATTTAGAGTAGAACTAAATATTACAATATTACACTCCTAGTGAAGTACAAGTTTGTCTTCTTCCTGACCCCAGGAATTTCATTCTCAGTAGGAAACACAGTGAAACACATCCTTTTCGAGATTGTTATAGCCAAGAGAAGCAGAAATTATTTTCCTACCAGTAGTAATTACTGTAATTTCATTGCAAGCAGAGGCTGGGAGGAACAGGTACCATCATAATAAACCTTGAACCAAAAACCAAATTTAAAGAAAAACAAAAAGAAACCAGTACTTGAGATTTACAGAAGGCTGCAAACCAAAGTGACCACTAAAAGCCTGAATTATTTTTGAGTTTAACTAAGTACTGCCATCACCACCTGTCAGTCCATATCCAAAACATGGATATTTCACAAAAAAGCTCCACTCATGCTACCAAAATGATTTCTCTTTGTCACCACTATCCTCCTATAAAAACCCCATTCAGGAAAACAATAAATCAACTATCTTGGCTTCCAGCTGCTGACTTGGTTGGCAATTTTCTAACAAACCATCCTTGGTGGGAGGTGTCAGCTCCTAAAAATTGGAAGCCATCTACAGGAATAACAATTTCAAAGACAACGTTGGGAAAAGCACAGGATGGAAAAGCCCTTCAGATTGGGAATGAGAGAGGTTCTCATTCCCAGGTCTCCTGTTCACTGTGGGGACAGCAGGACCTCAAAAACCCAGCAGCAGCAGCAGAGCTCCTTCAGTGGCTTTTCCTCATTCCAAAGATTTTACCTCACACCAGCAGGAAATGTTCAATTCTCATTATTCCCCCCAAGAGCCATAATAAACAAGCTGAAAGTCCTGTGGCATCTGATTTTTTGTTTTCACCTAAAGCGGCACTTGGAAGTGGAACAGCACGAGGTAAAGCTGCTTCCAAAGGCAGTTTCAGGACCAGCTCTCCTCTTGCTCATTGTAGTAATCATTTTCCACATTAAACACTGCTCAGAACCATCAAGGTATATGACATGGACTGAGATACTCAACTACCCCTGCAGCAATTCCTAGCTGAGCAGATACTTTATTTGGGCAGTGAGTTATGGCAATGTCCTGTAAAATTATACAGTAAGTTGTTTTAACAGTTTTAAAACTCTTTGTCTGGGATTCATGCTTGAGGGTGCAAACTGTGGTACAAAACCAGCCAAAAGCACAAGTGAAACCTTTCTGTAAGAACCCATAAGTGGACAGAGCTTTAAATAGTTCACAGAGCCAGCCCTGTGGTAGGAATCCCACTCAGATCTCACCTCCTTGGAGCTGTCACTTCCATCAAAATAAAAAGAACTGGGGAAATGCCAAGGTTTCTAACAGCATGTCAAACATCCACTGAGTAATCAGACTCCATATGAGATGCATCTTCTCACAAGCCACAAGAGCTGATGTTATTGTAGGAGACTCAGAGTATACAGTCACCACATATTAAAGAGCACTCTAATTCCACTTTTACAAAAGTAGAAGATTGAACCGAATCTTTACACAGCAATACAAGGATCAATGCATTGGATTAAGCCTTGCTTTGAGCACAGAACGTGCTTCAAAACCAAAACTGCACCCAGCACAGGTTGTTCCTTTGTAGTGTATTATATCTTTCAGCATCTGTAATGCAGAGGAACAGATTACCTTCAAGGGAGAGAGCTCCAGTGAGAATTCATTGATGGCTACAGAAATGATACTCCTTGCATGAGGAGCAGGGAATAGTGAAAGGTCCTGTAGGTGAATGTTCTGAGCAGCATTTCAAACCAAGGCAGATGCTGCCAGGAAACCTCCAACCCCATCTAAAGGCTATTAGAGCTTTCCAGGATTTTTATTTGAGCCTGCTGGGTGTGAATGATGTTCTGTTCCCCTGTGGATCCCAGCAGATGTGCAAAGCTCTGCCAAGGAAAGCAACACTCTCCTCCCAGGAGTCTGGGAAGGGCAACCTCAGGAATGGCAAGGAAGAGAGTTGGAAATAAAACCCCTCCAGCTCAGACCCATACTTAAAGGGTCTTGATCAGCACACAGAACTGCATAAACTGGGAATTATTTGGGTTGGAAGGGACTATCAAAGCCCATCTCATTTCACCCGTGCCGTGGGCAGGGACACCTCCCACCAGACCAGGCTGCTCCACGCCCGTCCCACCCAGCCCACATCCAACAAAGTTGGATGGTTCTCCAAAGTGGAGATTTTTCCCAAAAACTGCTATGGCCAGCAAGGTTCTGCATATTAGGTGGAGTCAAAAGGTTCTACAAGGCTGAAGACTTGAAGGAAGTAGCAAAAAAACTAATAAGAACTGCCCAGTCAGAAGGATTTTAACAAAGTCCTGGAGATTCAGGATGAGAGAAATTATTAATTTCGCCACTAATTAAACCCCTTCAGTAAGAATCCATCATTAGGCACAACAGGGTGAGACCTTTACATCAACACAATTAAACAAACTCACCACAGCCTCCCACAACATTCCAATCAAGCTGTAATGGTACCAACCTCACACTAAGGCTCCAGGACTCTTGTAACATCAAGATACAAACCCCCTGTATCTCTGATCATATTGCATGTCTTTAAACACTGGTCTGATGTCATGATGAATGTATTGAAAGCCTTCTGGTTCATTTGTCTCAATGTTCCACACACTTCAGCTCACTGGGCACCAGTCCACTGCTCCCACCCTCAAAAAAAAGCCATAAATACATTCTGAGTGCAGAGAGCAGCAAGAGTTTAGATGTGATTTCCCACCACCAAGCTGAAAAACAAGCCTCAATCAAGCCCCCAACAGTGTAAGATTTAAAAGTCATATCAGCAATACATACAAGCTAAATTTGGGCTGCTGCTTGGACCATGATCTTGTGGCAGCTCGAGCATGAAGGGACAGCACCTCCCACATGGAATGGCATCATGCAGACAAGTTAATGTGAGCTAAACCTGTGAATCACCCCCGGAGAAATCCAAGGTCACTTATGTAAGATGCATTTGCAGGCACCATTTTGAAACAAAAGGCAGACAGGAGGTGCCCAGTTCCTGCTGTGTGCTGGGGATAACCACCAGGTGCTGCTGGAAGTGCTTCCCCCAAAAACAGACAATTGCCAGCTCTGGCCACTGTCCCCAGGAATACCCACATGTGGCAAGGAGCTGTGCTGGGCAGCAGAGGAGGATGTGCTGTGAGCTCTGTGCTAAAGCACAACACAAGACTGCTGAAAAAAAATGTTTGCTAAATTGACTGGATTTTAGACCTACAACCACCAATTAACCGTGTTCAATGAGACAGCACAGTACTTCACCCAGAACATCATTAACCACATTCTTTTTGTCCTTATTTTCTCCAACTCCCATTAAAGAAAGTGACTTTTTAGCCATCTCAAGTGACAGTTAGTACTGCAGGTGCCCTTTTTAAATGCAGATTTACCCTGTGCAGATTGCATGTACTCCTGTCTGTGCAGAGCACCTCCAGCCTCAGCAGCATGCTCCCATCCCAGCTCTGGGAATGCACCGCTCCTGTGGCCCTAACCACCAAAAGCTCTTTAGTCCTTACAAAGCTGTTACACACAGACCATGCTGAAAAAATAGCCCTTTTCTGGTGTTTGTTTGGGGTTTTTTTAACCTTTAAAGTGAGTTCTAACTGTGAGCCTGGACAGGAACATTGAAAAGAGACACTTCCACAGATTCCATTTTTGTCGTGTCAAGCCCAAGCAGACAGGTCTCACTCAGCCCACGAGAGGCAGCAGACACTCATCTCCCACAGATTACTCACTGCATTCTCTACTCCAGCCTGGCCATCTGGACACAATCCTGAGCTCTGGGGAGCCCTGCTTGAGCAGGGAGGTTGGCCTGGATGACCTCCAGTGGTCCCTTCCAACTTGAACCATCCTGTGATCCTAGGATAAATACCATGGAAATGCAGCTCCTGGCATATGGTCTCCATAACAAGCTTGTTATATCCACTCCTGGACTGCTGACAACCACTACTGTCCAAGAAATGTCCCTTCCAAACTCCCAGAGATCTCTGAGGAGGGATTTGCAGAAGCCCAGCCTGATGTCCCTGCCCAGCCACTGCTCTGTGCCATATGCTCCGGGCTGGCTCGGGTGGAACACAGCCCTCCCCACGCTCACCTCTTTCAGCCAGCACGGGTTTTTTAGTAACCTGGGCCCTCCTGATGCCTGAAAATAGTTTGGAGCAACAGCCAGGCTCCAAAGCAGGCAGCCTCAAGGTCATTGGGGCCATCTGTGCCCTCAGTGGGTGGGAGCAGCCTCCCCCAGCAGGGAACACCACCCCTCCAGCACCACCTGGGCACCTGGAACTTCCTCTAGACCAGAATAGTCAACAGCAACAGCTAAACACACATGAAACTCAGCATTCAAGTGGTGCTGCTTGTGCCTAACCAGAGGAATCCCTGTGAGCCAGGCAGGGAAGGGATGTGCCATTGCCCTGCCACACCTGGGGCAGCCCAAAGCAGCTGTGGCCTAAACACAGACAAGCTGAGACATGTTTTGCTTCTGTCCAGAGTGTTTGGTGTCACCTCTGGAAGGTGGAGCAGAGCCCTGAAGCCGCTCTGCCCTGTGGTCCTGAGGGGCCTGGCACATGTCACAACACTGTCACCAATTCTGGCCGCTTCTGCCCTGCTCTGTCCTGAACACAACCCCTTCCCATGCACAGAGAGACACAGAAAATGGGATTGTGATCAGTGGGACTCCATCCATCCCACTGACTGCATGGGATGGAAACAGCCAAGCAGAACACACAGGAGGAAGCCTTGCCCCCAGGGCTCTCCCTCTGCTCCCCCTCCTGCAGCAGGGGGGGAGTTCAGGGTGAGGAGGGTCTGCAGAAGTGAAAGGCTCCAGGATAACACATCCCTGCAGCCTGCCTGCCTCTCACCAGCTCCTGTCTCACAAGATGAAGCCATTAGTCTGCACTGAGCAGCCAACTGATGATCTAAGTAAGAGCACTGCCAAAGGGCCATATGGAAGGGAAGCAAATATTTCGCTTTGACAAGCAAGAGGTGATCTTAAAGTCAGCACCAGAATGAAGACCTGAATCTCAAGTGGTAAAATGAGTAAAATATCCTTGGTTTATGAGCTCTTAAAACCATTTTACCTCTTTTTCTTGCTTCCTCCCCTTCAATTGTTTACACTTTGCAACAGCTTTAAAAAACAATTCAGAAAACTGAAAGGCTGCCTTCCATTCTGTTTGAAAAATACCTCACTCTTATTACATTTATCATTTTACAAATGAGTCCATTCCTTATTTTCCCCTACAGCTGAAACTTTCCAATCCAGTTATTTCTGCACCTCTCACCTGCAACCTTGTCTATCCTTACACCAGCTCAGGGAAGAGCAACTTCACAACCAAAATTTCCTTTGGATGTGTCTTTCCAGCTCAGTTCATTAGCTGGGGTGTGGAGTGGGTTTTTAACAGCTGAGGGAGAAAACTGCAGTTTAACCCCAGAAGTACTGAAGAGCTACACAGCAAATTTTTAATATCTAACTACACAACAGAAATCTTTCTCCAACATTCCTGTCACCACCAATTTTCCACAGAAGGACAAGGCAGTATTAAGCAGCATTAGCCTGTGGTGAATGTGGAATATTGAACACAGAAAGTATTATTTCATCTTAAATTAAGGGTGAGCAGAAGTGGAAAGCCACAGGACAGGATTATTTCAGATCTCTTTCCATTTCCAGGTAAGGCCTTATGAAGAAATAAGTCTCTCTAAAACTGGGGTTTCAACAAGAAGCTTATTCTTTTATCTTACATTAAGATAGAGTGAGGTTGCAAGTGTGGCTTTTCAACAATCATGGCTTCAATTATGGTCCCTTTTAGAGACCCTTCCTGCCTCCAACAGCAGCTAAATGGTTTTCAGGCTATGAAGACACTCACAGCAGTCCAGGAGCTGCTGGACTCCACAGGTCATTCCTGGTACATCACAGAACCACAGAATGGTTTGGGTGGGACAGGATTTTAAAGCCCACCCAGTGCCACCCCTGCCATGGCAGGGACACCTCCCACTGTCCCAGGCTTCTCCAAACCCTGTCCAGCCTGACCTTGGACACTGCCAGGGATCCAGGGGCAGCCACAGCTGCTCTGGGCACCCTATGCCAGGGCCTGCCCACCCTCCCAGGGAACAATCCCTTCCAAAATGATGTTTAAGCCCAATCACTTTGATGGTGACTGTGTTCATCTGCCCCTGGAGCCAACCTGAGCCACTTGGGAATTACAAATGCCACCAGAGTTCTGCTGCCATTGATGTAACTCTTTCTTTCAATTAAGATTAAATTAGAAAACCTGAAAAGATTAAGACAAAACCAAGTGTGTATTCTGCTGCTATAAGTCACCAGACAGACTGCATAAAGAATGGGATTTGAGTCTTCAACTTGTTTTATTTCAACTCTCAGTTAAATCTGTAGAAACACTGTAATTTGTAACTATTAAGTCTGCATGCAGAAGCTACAAAAACACCCAGACAATCCCATAGTCAGGATTCTTGGCTTCTCTCTGGATGCCTGGAGGCCTCAGTTTCAATTATAATGGCTGTACTTACAGCTAATGGTTTTCTTGCTATTAGTCAGCTTCCATCTGTCCCACAACCTGCAGTGGTTACTGGCGCAGCCACCCCCATAGAAAATGTCCTTCCTTTGAGAATCTGGAGGTTACAGGTTTTTGAAATTATGTTGGCACTGAATGGAGCAGCAAAACCCAGTTCTTCACTTCTGGAAAATGCCTTAGAAGGGTTTTGGTGGGTTTTTTCTGTTTGCTTTGTTTGATTTCTGGGATTTGTTTCAGTGAGGTTTTTTGATTATTTTTTGGGGGCTGAGTGGGGAGAGGTTTAACATGGTTTGTGGGGTGCCTTTTTTTTCCTTTCTTAAAGTCAGTCCCCAAATACAGGCTTTGGTACCATCACAATTTTCAGGGAGAGTTTTAACCACTAATCCACTCAGGTTTTAGAAGCTTTACTTCAAATACCTTCTTTATCCCCCATAAGTGTTACTCAAACACTCCCTGAGAGATCCCTGCACTATCAGCTCTACCTGGTTTTCCCTCAATTCACTGTTTAGTATTTTCAATTGCCTCTTGACATTGCCATATCTTATTTTTGTCCTTTAGGTCAAAGCACTCTGCAGCAGCTCACACTGACCTGGACACAACGAGTCTCCAGAGGTTTTGCTGTTGGATGAGGGTTTTTGGTGTTCTGTTGTTTGACTGGGCTTTTTTTTCAAGCCTCAGAGCATTGCCAAAAATAAATTTTGTGGCACTGTTTACAGTAATGTAACATATTTCACTCTTGGTTTTTGGTGACATAACCACCATAAGTGAAAGCAGATCCTGTCCATCTCCATTTGCCACGAGCAAGGAAACATTCACCGTTCTGTACCTTTGAGGTGAGGTCACTGCTCAAAACCACTTCATAACCTTTTACACTCCTCTATTAAAAAAAAAAACAAACCAACAAAACCAAACACCAGGCTCCCCACTGTCCTAGCAGTGTCCCATGCCAGGTTGGACAGTTGGACAGGGTTTGGAGAACCCTGGGACAGTGGGACATGTCCCTGCCCATGGCAGGGGTGGCACTGGATGGGATTTAAGCTCCTTCCAACCCAACCCAGTCTGGGAGTCTGTGGTTTCATTAAGCATTATCTCATCAAGCTGATTCATTCCATTTTGGCCCATCTGCTCCAGCCCAGCTACAACAACCTGAGAGGATCCCAGCCATGGCTCCCACTAAGAGAGACTTGAAGCCTTCTTTGTTCCCCTGGCACAGTGAGCAGAAGGCAGGGCAGAGCAGGGAGCACAGTCAGCTGTCAGTTTGTCAGGAGCTTTTCCATACATCCCTCAGAGAGAGGTACAGAAGCCCAGCTCCTACAGCAAGTCAGGCTGCTCCCACAGCCACCTTCTCAGAATTGTTTACTGCCAAGACATTTTGTCTCAGCATTTCCCCCTCTTACAAGAAGCATTTTTTCACTCCAGATCTGTGCAGCTCCAGGACATCCCCACCCCAGCATCTCACAACTGGAGATACCACAGCTGATGTAATTTGTCCTCCTTATTATCTCCCTTCACCTCCTCCTGTCCTTGAGCATTAATGTCCTTCCCATTAATGATAGGAAGATCCTCCCTGCTCTCCTGCCAGAAAGTCCAGGTGACCTCTGGAACACTGCTGAACATTTCCAAGTTCCTGCAGCACGTGCAGCCCCCTTCCCTTTGATTTATGGACATGCACTCAGGATCTCTGCCCTGGGTTTCCAGCCCCAAGGATTAACAGTTCCCCTGGTGCCACTTTTCAGTCTCTTTTTGCTCTGTACTCTGCTCCATTAGCACAAAACAGGGCCTGCTGTTCACACTGCAAACTAACACCTGTACTCTGGTAAGAGCACAGTGGCATGGAAAAGGTTTCAGTGGAAATCAAACAGGTGGGAGGGAAAAAAGCAGGTGTAGAACCTGCCTCAGCCACGTAACAGCATGTTTTAGCCACATTCAAAGGAAACACTCGGCTGGCTTTGTGCCTTCTGCTCAAAACAACACAATGTGGGTTTATTTGGCTGTTGTCAAAGAAGTCTATAAACAAATGAATTTATTTTTAGCTGTGCTTGAGCTGCCAGCAAAATTTAAACAACACCCAATGAGTGGCACTGGCACAAGCAAATGAAATGATAACATTTATCTGGCACTCAATATATTAATTGCTTAAGCAGGCTTTGCCTTCTCAGGGGTCAGCACTTGAAGCGTGTAAGAAATTTAATACCTTCAACTCTGTAAAGCAACACCAGTTTATATGCAATAGGTGCAGAGCTGGGGGAAGAGCATCCTTCTGGATGCTCATCCATCAAGAGCCTATTTTTATAGTACTCTGACATTACAAAAGCAATAACATTCCACTCATGGAAACAGCTGAGCTCAAAGATCAAACATTGGTGATACTCCAGAGGCTTCTTTACATAGATATTGAAATTTAAGATTCCTTTCCTTTTACAATAAATCAACTGTCCCCACCTGAACAGTCACTCTCGTTTGTGAAGTGATTTTGATGGATCACTGCTACCTGGAGCAATGAGTTCCCAAACAACTCTCTCCCCCTGGAAGGCAGCTCTTGTGGATAATGACTCCAGAGGCCCAGCCTGGACCTTGCAAAGGTGGCACTGGACTCCTGCTGACCAGAGGCCAAGGACAGCAGAGCTGGCAGGACAAGCCCATGGTGCTTGGAATTATCTCTGTGCTTGCAAGCTGCACAAAGTTTGTGCTGCACAAATTGCTCAGAGACACCTCTGCAGTTCCAAACCAATCCCAGTGCAGCACCCTCAGGACAATTCCTGAAGGATCAGGCAAGCACCAGCTCCTCAGGGCTTAGCAAACATCAGGCAGTGGCAGCAAGCTCCTGAGCAGAGGTGGGGAGGTGGCAGGGGACAGGATATTTCTGAGTGTTGGCACCCTGTCCTGCTCAGTGTAAGGATGTAAAAGTTAGGCCACCATCAAGAGGGGCAATTCCTACGCAAAATCAGCAATTCTAAGTTAAACCTCACTGCTGCTCTTGCTCATGACAGCAGCCAGGACATGGTGATCCCCATGGCAACATCAGCACAGAATGTACCAGGTCTGCTGAAAGCTCTTGGTCTTTCCTGGGGCAACCAAAGCTCTTCCTGCTGCATCCTCATTGTTACAATTATTTGAGCTGTACTGAGGAGATTGGAACCTGCCCATTAGTGGTGGCTTGGAGTTTTTCACCCTGAAGCAGAGATGCATATGCTTGGGATATTGCACATGGAAATTTCCATGTTGGAAGAATTGAATCTGCCCATCTCCTTTCTTGGTAATCAGTGGAAGGTTAAAAGGCAGTTACTGGATGAAATTACTCCCTGTTTTAGGTTCTAAGAGAATAAAGATTGGCTGTAAATTGAATAAACTGACACCATTACAGATACATTCAATTTCTCAGGCCACACCCAGTTTTAGATAATTCAGACTAAGACAAAGAGGAGACTCCACTAAAAATTTTATGAAGTAATACGGTATAAAAATGCTCGCAGAGAGTGGGAAGATTTGTCTCCACTTTTTCACTCACAGCCAAACATTCTAACACAGGTTGGTTTTATCATTCCACTGAATATAATTCTAAACTGGGAAAATCACACTGACATCACTACTAACTGCTGGAGGAAATTACAGAAATGCTGAAGCACCGTAGCAGTTTTATCCTGATTCCTCAAGTGATGGCAGCAACTTGAAAAGCCAAGAAAAACAGCAGAAAGCTTCTCCTGAACAAACATCAAGATAAGGTCTCATTACAGAAAATCCTGCCCCAATCTCCAGGTCAGGTTTACCAGCAGGTACTCACAAGTTCAGGTTCTGGGAGAAGAGACTAGCAAGTACTCACTAAAACTGGGATTTTAAAATGGACTGATGGAGCCTTGAGAAAGTGTTTCCTGAGCCTGGCTTTTGTTTAGTGACTCCACTTCAAATTTGTACAGAGATGAGAACATTCCTAGAGAAGCTTATGAAAAAATACTGGCGAATTTTTAAACATGTCCCAATGACTTCAGTAAAGAGATTCCATTCCTTAACACCCCCTTTACAAAGTTTTAGCACTTCAAAAGCAATTCCAAGTTATTCCAACTCAGTGCCAAGAACCTCCATCACGACTTCCTTCACCTGCCTCCAGCACTTGCTCCAAGTATTTACAGCAAATGGAAAGGCTGTGCTAGGTTCCTGTAAACAACTGAAAAAGCAGGATGCACTCTTTGTCACTTCCACAGAATGGGAATGGCACAGTTTGAGAGCTTGTTTTCCATGCTCTCCATGAAAGATGCCTTGTCACACACACCTACAATATTATTAAGTCAGATGACTTCATTCTTGACATTTAAAATTAAAAATTAAGTTTGTAAAAGACTTGAGACGCTCTTGTTTGGGCCTCATAGTTAATTCAGAGCTGCAGGTGATGGCTGAGGATGTGTGAGGATCTGAGTAAGATCATTCATAGGCAAATAACTCCCTGAAATTCCCACAGCCCGTTGGAGACAAGGCATAATTTCCTTATCAAGGTTAGAACACGTCATTACACTGATGTTTGTTGATCGTTTCTGCTTTCATTTCAATGTGCACAAATGACTCCCCACACAGAGGAATGTTAAATTCTACCATATAATAGTGCTTAATTGCCTTTACCCTGAAGAGAAAGCAGCAAAGGGACTGCATTCATCACTGTTTGTCAGGTAGTCAATAATACTATAGAACTCATTTTAAAGAAAGAGACAAGATATTCTATTAAGTGTTGATCTTAAATTTCCAATATTTAAAGGTTCATTTTTTTGCGTCTGTGCAAACAATAATCGGAACAAATGAGTGCCTAGCCAGTGATTTTCATCCCTCTCAACACTTTCTTGTATTCATCATCCATCTGCTGCTCAACTGCCATGTTGAAACCACTGCAGAGGGCTTAGAGGAAAAGAAAAACACAGAAAGAACATTGTAGAGGCAGCAGAGCCTCCAGGTTTCCCTGTGGCTACAGAGCCTTAAAGCCCTGCCAGGACTTCAGGGGGCCTTGGAAGGGGTTAAGTCACACTTCTGACTTTCTGATCTCCAAGTTCTAAATAAAAATTCACAGATTTTTAGTCTGAAAACAACTGACTGAGCTTGAATATATTTCCTCTATGGAATTTGTGCAAGGTGGATGTTGTCAGGACAGAGGCAGGAGAAGCTGGATCCCAGCTCAGGATCCCATGAGATTGCACAGATAACACAGGAAGATTCAAGGACACCTTTCCAGCTGAGACACTTCCAAAAGGTACCAAACCCAGGATGATTTGTTCCAGATGTTTCCAGAGACAGCTCAGTCAGTCGAGCTCTGCTCCAGAAGTGAAAAGCTCAAAGAATAAACTTCAGTACTTGGATACTGATGGAAATTGAAAATATTGGGGATAACTCAGATTATGTCATTAGCTAAAATCATTAGTAGAGACCCTTCGACAGAAATCTGCCACCTAGTAAGGGAAAGACTTTCAATATCTAATGTACAGAAATTATATAAGTTACACTGCACTTAACTTCTCCATTCCCCAATGCAAAGAGCTTACTCTCAAAGCAATTCACTGTAACCTACAGAGCAGCTGAATTGTGTATATACGGTCAAAGGACAGCAAAAATCTGCATTATTCTATAAATTACAGAAATTACAGTCTCAAACACTGTGGCAAATATCACCTTTTAAACTCATTTCTGCTCCGTCCTCATCCCATTCCCTTTTTCCTCTCACAGGCATCCTCAAGCCACAACTTCCTGTGCAATTTGGAAACACATCTGGATCCCAGCCAGTTGCACCTCACTCTTTAAATGCTGGTTTGTGCCTCATCCTTGGCTGTCACCAAACCACAGTGACCATTTCATCCTGTGGAGTTCTGCTTCCACACCTGCTCACATGGCAGCAGACCAGGGCTGCAAACCAGAAAGGAACAATCCAAAATGTTCACTGGAAATCTGACACAAAAGGCTGGAGAAATGCTGCAAAAAATTCCTGCTCAACACATGCCCCAAGGCAACTGCCTCCAGGAAAACATGGCCAGTGACACAGCCAGAACTCTGATGGCTTCTATCCTGTGAATAACCTTGGTGTGAAAACACAGCACAGAAAAACCCACCTGGATGTGCTGCAACACCACCAGGGCATTTGTGTGCTTAGAGGAGCTCTGGGAGACCCCACAGCCTGCTCACCCCTGCCCAAAATGGGGCTTCAGGATGGGCTGGCAGTGGGGTTTGATGGGAGCAGTTATTTAATCAAAGCTCAGGGAAATAATGCAGCAGTCAAATCCCTTCAGTTTTTAATTCTACAGGGCAAACCATCCAGCTGAAATAAAAGTGAGGGGGTTTCGGTGTCAGGAGACCACCACCAGCAGCATAAAGCTGTGAAAGCCTGTTCCTTCAGGAGGAAAGGAAACCTCCTCCTCTGGGAACTTGGAGCTAAAACCACCACTTGAGAAAGGACCCAGCATGTATGTGAATTTATCACCAGGATCATCCTCCAGGGAGCTTGTTTCAGAGAAGACAGTTCAGATCTTCAGCTGATTTGGGATGGTTTCAGACAGGATTCCAATACTGCAATATTCTTTGTTGTAACTGCACTGGAAGGAGTCAGAGCTCACGTTGGACTGTCATTCCCACATGAGACCCAAAACTGAGCCCTCAAAATCACATTTTCAAATTCAGGAAAGGTCAGAGCCTGGGTTTGTTCCAAGCCCAGCTCTAGCTGGAATCTGCACTGAGAGGATTTAGCAGAACCTTTGTAAAACCTTTGCTAAATGCCACCAAATCATTCCCGACTGGCTCCCACTGAGGGTACAACCCCCAGCCCTGCTGCAGCACTGCTGGGGACACTCCTGCTTTGGGGGTTACTCTCAACTCTGTGGGACCAGAAATGTTCTCTGTCCCACACCTCATTCCCCAGGCAAGTGCCAAAGCCATCAAACCAGGACACTGCTCTTTACCAACAGCAGAAACGGCAAAATAATGAGAAGGTAAATCCTTGCTACCAGTATTAAGTAATAAATACACTTTTAAAACATATTTTTAAATGCAAGACAGTTGGAACTAAAGGATAAAAGTGATCTTGATATGAAATGAATATACAGAAACAACATTTATCACTCAGCACAACACAATAAAGCAAATATTAAATACTCCATTTTCCACAAGTTCATGGCATTTTTTCATACAGTACTTAAATTGTTAAGAGTCTGGTGACGCATGGACAATTCTTTATACCCTGGAGTTGAACAATGCAGGCAAGAGTCAAAATATTCTATATCCAGAAGGCAGTTGCTTTAAGAAAATTAACTTGTACAAAGTGAGGTGAGTAAAGGAGATCAGGCACACTAGAAAAGTTTTCAGGCAGGAAATCTGACAGACACAGCTGATCTGAGTGATGCCTGTGAGCAGCCAGTCCTGGCTCTCACCAGGAGCAGGATTAGACATTCCCCTGCTGAAATTCAGAACACGGAGAAGTTCCCCCATTGAGCAGCTTTATCTCTGTGCTGCTGTCATTGCATCTCCCCCAAAAGCACATCAGCCCCTGCTCTCCCCTAGATCCTGCTCCAGGTGCCAGAACACCTTGGCTGTGGCAGGTGCAGGACCACAGGTGACAGCTGACAGGACCACAGGATGCTGGCACCCTGGGAGAAGCCTTTGCTCATCAATTCTGCAAAGCTGCCCAAGTACAGGGGCTGAGCCAAGGCACCACTTCCATCCCCAGCCCTGAGCCCTGCCCTGCAGCAGGGGAGATTTGGGAGCCCTGGGGCCAAGCTCAGGTGCTCAGCTCTTGTCTGGTGTGTTTAATCCAAGGAAAAGTGTCCAGGTGCCTCCCCTCACTGCAGCACCTGTGCCACAGCAGGAGCCTGATGGGCAAAGGCAGCACCACAGCCAGTGCCAGGGCTGCTGAGGGCAGGATCTAGCACTTCCAGCTGCTGTTCCACAGCAGGGACCAGGAGGCACATCCCCTGTGCTGGTGGCTGAGCTCAAAATGCCTCTTCAGGTGAGCAACAACTGCAGCCATCAGCCCAGAGCACAGCAAAGTGAGAAGCCAGAAGTGAGAAATACCTCTGGATAGCTAAGAGTGATGCCAGGGACCACTGCTCCAGGCCAAATTCCTCTGGAGCCAGGAAAGGCCAGGGCTGCTGCTGAACACAAGGATGTAAAATGCAATAAACAGCACCAGAAGCACAGATGAGTTTGTGTTATTTATGTGAATATTTGCCACACTTTGTAAGTCAGAGAATGTTCTTACCAAAGGCCAGAGAGCCCCACTCACATTTCCAGCTTTACTGCTGTGGTAGAGACAGAAGAGAGGTGAAGCTGAAGTTTGCTAAAAATTGCTTCCCTTACAAAATAAAGGGAGGGTTCTGAACCTCAGGAACTGCCTCCCCTCTCACATGGCTTACTGAGACCTCTGCTTAGGTCTGTGGGATGGAAGAAAGGGATACACAACAGCTCAAGGAATAATTTATGTGACAGCACTGCCAGAACGTCAACCTTTCATGGAATCACAGGACAGGGTTGGAAGGGAGCTTAAAAATCCTCTAGTTCTGACCCCCTTGCTGTGGGCATGTCAAACAGGCAAAGCATTCCTCTATCTCTAATAAACATTCACTTCAGTGAAAGAAATAAAGCGTGATTTTACAAGCTTGCAGAAAATAACAAAACAAAACTCTCTGCCTGTGGTAATTCTGTATCTTAACCATCAGCTTGATACTCAGGGTAGCAGAGCACAGTCACACCTTGTCAAAGAGTGATTTCCCCTCCGGGCTCCACCTGGAGCTGACCCAGTGCTGCCCTAGCCAGGGTTCCTCCCAGCTCTGTGTCCTGCAGGACTGAGGGCAAAGAGAGATGCTCAAATTCTCAGTCAGATCCTGCCCATTCTCCTCCCATCAGCCATGGAAATTTACCTCCCAGCCAAGACTAAAGTGATTCCAACACAGAGAAAACGGATGAGGACAATGCATTGCAGCAGGATTTATCACAGGTCTCACACTCCCCAAGATGAGTCACGGACTGAAACACGGGAGCCAAATTTTCCATTTGCATTGTGGAAGTTATACATCAGGAAAACTGCCTTATTCCAGGACATTTATGAGTGGTTTCATAGAAAATGCCATTGCACTGGTGTTCTTAGAACCAGGTTTTCTCATGAGCTAAAAGCTTTGGCTATTTGAATCCAAAGCTTCAGGTATTTAAATCCATTGGTATTTGGAAACAGCTTTTGGGAATTTGCAGCACACCCAGAGCTGGTGTCTGCACCAGAAAAAACTCCTCCATCCCAAATTAATACTCACATCAGTCAATAATGATATTGCTGAAGATCTTTAGTCAGTTATATGACCAAAAATTCATCAAGCCTAACTCGAAGTGCTTCCCACCCCTCTACAGCAAGCAGAGTCCCTGTCTGTCCCTGTCTTTGAGAATTCTCTACAAATCCATTCCCCACACCTGTCCCTCTTGCAGCTGGGTTTCCTGGGAAAAGGAGGGGCTGGAATTTGTCCAGAGCCAGCAGACAGGGTGTAGGGCAGCACCAGGGAAACAACCATGCCTTCAGCACACCCCTTTGGCCAAGGTGCCCACTGAAGCAATAATGTGTCAAGTCTCTCACTGGCCATTTTGTCTCATAATTCCCCATCACTTGATGCAATTAGGAAATAAACCCCAGCACCTTCAGGCTGATTCATTTCCCACTGAAACTCTGCACAGAGCCATTATTTCCAAGGCAGCAGCATCTCTGCATGTGATGTTTCACCTGTGATCTGTGTCTCCTGTCTGCATAACTCATTCAGCTTCCAGGGGTGCAGCTCCAAAACAATTCAAGGTTGGTGGCTATTTTGGGTAAGTACTGAGGAGAGTTTTGCTACAACTATGAGTAATGTTCTCTCAGTGTCTGCAGCAGACTAATTTTCTGGCTTGGTTTATCTCAACACCATAACTAAACCCAGCAATACAGAAGCACAGAAGTTATTTATCACACATGGAACACTTCAAATAAAACACCCATTCGGATTTACACACAAAGTTGAGACATTTTTTAATTTGAAATAGCAAAAGATTTTTTTTAATTTCCTTTTTTTTTTTTTTTTTTTTGAGATGGAGAAGAGCATATTTGGTTTTGTTACTTCTTTCATGTTTGGGTTTTTTTCCCCCCAGCAGTAGAGAAACTTAAAACAAGTTTTCTCAGTACAGCTGCAAAAACCAAAAGGTGCTGCCCCTCCTGCTCACCTGACAGGGGCTTTGTACAGGAGCTCAAGGACAGGAGAACATTCCATTACCTTTGCCAAGGTATTTCTTGGCTCTGCATCCCCAGGGTCTGGCTGCCTTCTTGCCTCCCCCCAGACTCACTTCCCTGGGCACTGGTGGAGTCATCACCCTGGGAATGTGCAAAAAACATGGATGTGGCACCTGGACATGGCTGAGTGGTACCAGGGCAGTGGTGTTGGGTTCATGGGTGGATCTGATGATCCTAAAGGACTTTTCCAAGCTGTCCCATGTTCCTGTGAGTGGAGGGCAGGACAATGTGTGTGACCTGCAGGGACAGGACAAGCTGGAGGTGCAGGGTGTGAACACAAACACCAGTGCAAGTTTGACAAAGACATTTTCAAATGAAGATGTAAATCATGCCACGTTTCTAAAAATACCTGGATAGTTCTAACCACAAGCTGAATGCATAAAATTAAAGTCTGATTTATCAAGAGTATTTCCACAGTCAGCACATCTACTCCATTAAAAATCCAGCTCATACATCAGTGTCAATAATATCAATGTCCTCCATAACTTGAACAGTTCATTAATTACCCTCACAGAAAATGGTCATTACACAGAAGGCACGGGCTTATGGTAACCATTGACCCCATCAAGACTCCTCATTTTGTCTTCACAATTCAGATGACAAGAGCAGCCCTTGCCCTATGATCAGGTGTTAATCACTGATCTATTATAAAAATGAGCTTTCTATTGAACACTGATGGGCAGTAAATACCCTTGTATGGCTTAGCTACAAATTACTGCTGTAAAGGATATTCTGATTTATTCCCCAGTTGTGCAGCTGGACTGGGTCATCACTGAACTCTGTGCTGCAGAATATTTTCTCCAAACACCTAAAATTGTACCTCAGATCTGCACAGGAAGAGAGAGGAAAGACACCCAAGTCCTGCTCCTCTTGTTAGCCAGGTTTTTAACACAATCCCAGGGCAGAAAGGAACAACTGACCCTTCCCTTCAAGGGAATCTTTTGGGGAATGCACTGCCTGCAGCAGAGCTGCAAATTCATGGGGCCTCACTCAAGGACCAGGCAGGTACCCAGGGCATTTGGAATAACCTGCTGGCTGCCTAAGGAATTCTCAGGAGGAATAAGGAAATAAATAAATGTTATAACATCATAACCATTCAAATCTTTTCTGAATTAAGCACAGGTCTGATTCCAGAGCCCCAGAGCCCAGAAGGGGAAGGATCCTGAGGTGAAGGAGACACCAGGCAGCTCTCCCTGTCTGCTGGCACTGAGAATTCCCTGCAGGCAAGGAAGCAACTGGGAGTCTGAACTGCCTCCTCAGCCAGGCCAGGTCAGGGAGAGGCAGAGCTGGCACTCTACAGGAGCTCCTTTCACTCCTCTGCCCCTGCATCCCACCTGAGGCACAGAGTGTGTTACACTGGGTTGGGCTGCAAGGCAGTCATGGAATCATCTAGGTGGGAAAAAAACTTTCAGATTGAGCCCAAACATTAACCCAACACTGCCAAAAATCCACCAGCTCTAATCCAGCATCCCCCAGAAACAGGATAAACAATCCCAGTGACACCAGCAAAACCACATCAGTTTTCATCTGAAAAATCAAATGGGATCAACTTTTCCCTAAACAGATTTCCAGTACTTGAAGCTAAGTACTTCTGGTGAGTCCTGCAGGGATTTTACAGAGCTGCTCAGATCCCTGGGGGTCCCTTCCAGCTCAGAATATCCTGAGATGGTTTAAAATCCCAGCCTTCGGGAAGCAGCACTAGAAGGAAAAACAGGAGCAGGTGCCCAGCCCAGAAGGACACCTGGAGCTGCAGGAGCTCTCCAGAAGCAGAGAAGGAGCGGGCAAAGTTATTGAGGAGCAAAACCCATCCCCACACCACCCCCAGAAAACCTGGGGGCCCTCCCTGTGAGCTGGGAAAACACTGGATTGAGCAGGAACAGCCATGAAGATGGAACAGCCCCATAGCAATTATCCATCAGAGGAGCAGGAGCAGCTTTAGAAAGTCACTTGTGAATCCTAGATTTTTTTTCCAAATATATATTTCATTACTGCAAGTCTCTATTGTCCATTTTAAGAAAGGAGCAAGCAAAAAAAGCCAAATATTTCTCCCAAAGCAGAGTTTTGAGGAGTTATTCTGTTATTTAATTAGAAACCTGTTTTTTGTTCTGCTTAGGAAACAAAAAAACCTGTCCTCACTGCTCAAGGAAGACAGGGGAGAAAACCTATTCCCTTATTATTTCCCCTTCAATACAGTTAATTTACATGACAAAGAGATATTATTTCAAGTGAGCAGTAAATTAATTTCTAGCAGACAGCAAAAACTATCAGATTTAATCTCAAAATCCATAACTGTCTTGGTTTAGAAAGACAGGTATCTAAGACAACAACCCATGATTTCATCTCGATTTTAACCCAGGAGGAAAGCTGACCTGTGAGAAAACAGAGCTGGGTGCAGGGAGCAGAGCCTGAGGTGGGGAGGGACAATCCCCACGTCCCCCTGGGTCAAGGACACAGCTCTTTGTGTGCCAAGGAGGCAATTTAACACCAAGAACAAGAATAAAACCTGCTCTCCTGGCACCCAGAAGTGCCACTGAATGGCCATTTTGTGCTTTCATTCCCCATCCAGAAGGGCTGCTCATAAATTGCTCCCTCTGAGGCTCCTGTGTGACAGGGACTAGATTTACATCTGTCTGCTCCAAATCTGACACCTCCTCCTGGGAAAAACGCCACAGGAATGTATTCCAGGAAGGATTTAACAGCAATCTGTCCCAGTTGAGAGATTATTTTGGGAGAATGTGGCACATGGATGAAAAACAACTGTTACCAAAAAGTTATGGAATAGATTAAGAACATTTTCACAGCCAGGATTGAACATGAGATATTTCAGCCAAGGAGCCAAGAAGCTGCTCCTTTCCCAGGTAATGCCACTCATCATCACCAGGCTGTGCATGCTTAATTTAAGAAGATGATCAGCACAGACTCCTCAGACCTTACACACACACAAAACACAGAATTGAAAGACAAATTCATGTTTACCCAGCACTCACAGGCACTGAATATCTGACAAGAAGCTTCTCAGAAAACCAACACCTACAAACTGTCCTGTGTCCTCATCTCTCACACTGCTCAAACCAATTTTCTCTCCTTCTTTTCATCTTCATTGCACTTATAGCTACACTGCATCATACATTTATAGCTATTGCACTATATTCATCCATGGAAGTGCCAGAAGCTCTCCAGTGCATGACTTTAGACAGAATTTCCAGCACAAAACCCAACCATAACCAGCACAATCACTATCAGCACTCAGGAATCTGTCTCATGGGAAAGCAACCTATAATTAAATAGGGATTTACCTGGCCCTTCATCTGGCCACCAGTGAGGTCAGCACAGAGCCCAAATAATCTAGAGTAATTTGGTGCATGCCTGTGGTGCACATAAAAAGTCAGACTTCAGACAACTACCAAATCCTAAAGGACAATTCTGTGGGATGATGTTTACAGTGTTTCTTATCACTATGTTATTAAGCATCTAATTTTCACCCAATTACTTCCATATTAAAGTAATACGAATTACACCAATTGCTACTAATTAGAAAAATTATTATATAAATGATATAATTTCTACTGTTGTATAAGTGAATACTAACTAAAAAAAGCAGTATTTTCCCCTGTCACTGACTCCAGGTGGCTGCCCCCAGATAGGGGATTCAGGAAGCTGCTGTTGAACATTTCCAGTTTTACCAAGGGCTAAATGAAGTCTCAGAGTGGGTGATCATTGTTCACACAGACCTGTTTTCCTCCTACTTCACATCTTCCTTAATAATCCCATTAAGAGCTCTACACTTCCCTTCCTATCTCCCTTCCTTCAGAATCACTTTTGTTTTAGTAGACTTTTGTCCATCAATCTTTGTTGGTTACCTAAAAGTGGACTACAAACACACAAGGGACACACCCTGCAGAGATGTTCCAAGGAAGGGCACACTGGGAACATTTCCCAGCAGCTCAGCAGCCACAAAATGGAAACCTACCCAGTTCAACTAAGCTAGCAAGTCTTGAATCCCACACCTTGCTCTCCTCATGAAGGTGGAGCAGCTCTAATTGTGGTGCCAAATCTGGAAGTGCTGAACAATTGGCCTGTTCAGTGTCTCTTGCATCCCTTCTGCTCATCCAGCAGGAAAAGGGAGCCAGGAGCCACTCAGCTGAGAACCCAGAGGTGATGGATGTGTGAGCGATCATGCAGGGTCTGCAAACCACAGAATGGGATAACTCTTCCCACTCTTATACATCCAAACTAGACCAATATTACAGTATATAAACAAAAACTGGCATTTGCAATATGTGAGAGCTCAGCATCAGCAAGTGACTTTGTGCTCTTCATTTCAGACACTCCCATAAAGACTGAATGGAACAAACCATTCAACACCACAAGTTCTCTCTGTACCCTGGCCACAAGGTGCACACCCAGCAGTCCAACAGGCCAGGAGCTCACAGTTGGTTCAATATTAACAATTAATTGCTGTTATCTCCCTTCTCACATGACGGTGTCACTGAGCTCCAGTTACTGATGTCCCTCCTGCTGACACACTCCCCAAAGATCTGTAAGGTCAGATAAAGGATGGGGGAAAAGGCAGTGGATGAGTGGGATGAGAACAGCTCCAAGGGAACCAGTTCCTCCTACAGAAACCAACTGCATTTGTTAAAAAAACAGTATTTGGAAAATAACATTTGGATTTGCAGAGTGAACAACAATTGCTGCTCATTGGTGACAGAACAGCACATAGAACAGAATTTCTTCACTACTTTTTAAAAATTTACTCTTAAGTTCCAAGTTGTTTAAATTTTGAAAGGCAAAGGAGAGAACTCTCTCTGTGTTCATAAATAGTCAGCACCGAGGCTTTGAAAGCCCCTAGGAGGAAAAAAAACACATCCCAAAACATCCCAAGCTGATCAACATCCTCCTAAAGGAGACAACTCTGAGTGGCCCTGATAAAGCTTCTCCAAGGAAGGTCTCAAAGCCACACACACACACACAAATGTTGGCTATTTGGTTCTACAAATGGTTGGTCTTTACTCAAAACTGATGGTTCATTCCCCCCCCCACTTCCTACAAGTCAAATACCCTCTTCAGGAGAAAGGGAAGAAGAGTTTAAGCCTCTTTCACAGTACTGTCAACGTGCATTCTTTCATTAAAAACTGATGTGATGAATTTCAACCACCAAATTGGGCTGAAAAATCCAAATATCCTTCAACTTTGCTTTGTTTTAAGTCATGAGGCTTTGCAGCTTCAGAGATGTAGAACATGTAGCAGCAATCACTTATCTTTGCTGCGTCTTAAGTAAAGGAATGAAAACTTTGTGGGAGAAAAGTGCATAAAACAGACAGAAATGTAAACCCTTAGAAAAAAACAAACCAGAAAACCTCCATGACTATAACAGAAGGTTTTATTGGATTAAACCCACCATGAAAATAGGATTGCTGGGTTAACATATCTATCCATTTATGCTGAGAGAGAAGAGAAATTCCTCTTCCATCCCATCACTTTTGACAGCACAGAGGAGAGAATCATTTCACTTGCTGATGACAACCAAATGGTGCCAAGGATGAGATGTGGAAGCACTTGAAGTGCTTTAAGCTGAAAGTGAGGTGGTACCACACACAGTAGTTCTGATCAAGGCTTAGAGTTTTCTGCCTAAAGAAGTTGCACCAACAATTCCTAAAATTGAGTTTTGTTTTCAGAATTTTTGCAATCTCTTTCTTCCAGCAGACACCAGGTGTTTTCACAGCACTTCTCCCCACAAGGCACTACCCACTCTGAGCCCCACAAACTGAAAATGTGTTTATGAGCAGATCCCTCTTCATGATGGCATTTCCCATTTGCTTGCTGCTAGCAGCTGTAAAAGGATCTGCTCTGCAGTAACTAGGTTCTTAACCAGCTCAGACACAACTTTCCAACCCACTACCAGTAACATTTGTTTTATTTTTAAGCATGCAGCCAACGCTGCCTTTCACAGCACCACTGAGAATGGCACTGGCTGAACTGTTCTAAACTGCATTTTTACAAATCAGGATGTGATAAATTACACATAGGTGGGAATATTCACTTTAACTCTGCCCACAACACTAACTAATGCTGCCCATAAAGACTAAACATGCTTTACATGCTCTTAAGCACCTCTGCTGTTCATCACATTACTAAAAGCTGTCTTGGACAGCAATTCCCCTTCTACTCTAAGTAAGACTCCGTCCTTTGAGCCAGCAAAGCAGCAGCACTCAGATTGCAGAGGTACATTTATATCTCTGATTGCACACTTAACTCCCCATTTGTTTCTCTAGTTTATTTCTCTGTAGCTTCTATAAGTAAAAGCCAGGGCTCTGAGGTATAAATTGCCAGTTAATCACATTCACGGATTATGGTATAACCTAATAAGGAACTGCAAACATCATTAGGGTCAGGGCTACCTGTGCAAACTGCTTACACACCAGTGCTGCTCTTCTGGCAAGAGCAAGAAGGGTAAGACTGCTCAAAAGAGCTCAAGTTTTTACTTCCACAGGCAATCATGAACAGAATTGCTGCTCAAAAGTTGTCATAGTGGCAAAAAACTCCAAGTTAGTCTTGCTTCATCACTTCAGAATAAAAAGGGAAAGAATCAGTATTTGAGCAGGTTACTATTACTTCTTCGTACTATGTGTAAGGCCAGAACTGGAACAGCCTGTTTAGCTACTGAACATCACCTGATCAATACCAGAGAGCAGCTGCACAGAAGGTATTTTTACAAACCCTGACAAGGAACTGAAGGATTGGGGAATAAAGTTCAAGTCATTCATAATTATAAAGTATTAGGACATAACTGTCTCAAATGCAAGCTTAGAAGGCTGAGGAGAAAAACTCAAAACTACTTAAAAACAGAAGAATTTTGTGTAGTATTTCATTTCAGTTCCACCAGATTAAAAGCCCCTTTTCTGTGTGCTGTGCAGTGACAGCTTCAGGAATCCCACCTGCTCCAGGAGACCTGGACTCTGCTCCATTGTTTTCTGCCAGGACTCCAGAGGAGGCAGCACAGCTGAATTCTCTGCCCTCCCTCCAGAATCCATGATTCGCTGGAGGAAAAGGCGTTTTTGCTTGTGGGCTATTTTTAGTTTTGAAGTGAATCCAGCTCTGAGCTGCTCCAGCAGCGACGTCTCCTCTCAGCCTCCGCACAGGAACTCCAGACGCTGCCGCAGGGAAAACTCTCTCCAGGCAGCACCCAAACCAAACCCATTCTTTCCATGAGTGACTCTGTTTAATTGCCTCTGTTCCCACCCAGGAATTCATGGGCACAGGTGCCTGGTCACAGGGAATGTAGTGCTGTCCCCCAGGGAAGAGTTTTCAGTGGCAATTTTTGTCACCTGTACTCCTGTCCCAACAAAGAGCTCGGATCTGGAGTTTGACACTGATATTCCAGCACCAACCAGGGCTGTTAGGACAAGCTCAAGGCACAAGGCAAGTGCTGCTAAAGATACAGGCAAGCCTTTCAAAGCAGAGTCTGCCAAGGGGAATGGATTATTCCATGCCTCATCCACCACGATCTGCTAAATGACCTGGCAGAGCACAGTGCTGGCACCAGCTGGCAAAGGAAGAGTCCTCAAAAGAGAATGAAGCAAGTTAGTTTTTCCTCTGGTTTTAAAGAGAGTGAAAATACAAAGTACACACTGCAAGAGAGAACCCCTCCAAGTACCAGGTAGAAAGGCAGGACTTTCAGAATGAGATTTAAAGTCAAAGCCTACTCTGAGATGGCCAGGTCAGTGCTGCGTTACAAGAGTGCTAGAACAAGGGGAATGGTTTTGCACTGAAAAAGTCAGTTTAAAGGGAATTAGGAAGGAATTGTTCCCTGTGAGAGTGGTGAGCCCAGGCACAGGGTGCCCAGAGAAGCTGTGGCTGGCCTTGGCTCTCTGGAAGTGCCCAAGGCCAGGCTGGATGGGGCCTTGGAGCAGCCTGGGACAGTGCAAGATGGGTTGTACCTGGATCATCTTTTAGGTCCTTCCAACCCAAACATTTCCATAATTTTGTGATTCTGTGTTATATTCTGTTCACCTCAGGAGCACGAGAGGAAAGGCACAAGGGAGAGGGAAGGTTAAACCAGGGTGCTTACATCCCCCTTTTTGTGCTGAACAAGTACACACATATGGCTTTCCACGAGTTTCATAACCACAATCCTGCAGACATTTCACTTCCTGCTTCAGAAAAAGACACAGAGCCTGTGGGGATGCTGCTGCAGGAGGAGGGATGGAACTCTGAGCTTCATTCCAAGCACTCCATCACTGGGTACTGCCTTTACCCAACTGGGGCATCACAACTGAATGCTCTCAGGCATGAAAAAGACATCCATGACTGGCATCTTTGCTTGTCAATCCAACAGATCTACAACACTGACCTAAAGCTGCAGCTCCAGGTCCGGCTGCTGAGGAGGCACCAGGGCTGCCCTTCCCACAGCTCTACTCAAAGCAGCACCAGAATGAAGAGCTAGCAGGGGTAGTTCTGAACAGCTGATCCCTTCAAAGAGCTGTGCAAAAACTGATTTCAGGGCGCAGACTGGGGCTTTCTCAGCCCCCAGCACCAACTGGGGCAGAGGCTTTACCCTGCTTTTACTGAGAGCGACCCAAAGTCTGGTGCCAACCAAACACAGGTGGGTTTGTGGAGCTGTGGTCACTCTCTCAGCCTGGTTTTTCAGTGTAACTCTTGTTTTCCTGCTGAAGCAGAGCCAAGGAAGGATCCTGGGGAAGGAATGCTCGAGGAAGGCCGGTTATCCCCAGCCTGTTCTGCAGGAAATGCCCCATGCAGGAACTGCTTGGAGCAGCTGAGCCAGGCTTTGATTGCTCTGCCCAGCATTAGGGCTGGGCTTAGGGTACAGAAAACCACAAAGCCCAGAGCACAAACCACACTGCAGCTACAAAAGGCATGCCAAGGGGAGCACAGGACTGCCACCACATCACTCCATCCACACCTTTCTGCTTGGCACCAGCCTCACCACATGGCTTTCACTGCTCTGCCTAGGGTGAGGTCCAGGGTTATGGCTCAGAAAACCACAGAGCCCAGAGCCCTCAGCCAGCACAGAGAGCTCTCAAAGCCTCTGAGCCAAGGCACCACACTCACTGCACAGGGAGAGGGGTGAGCCACAGAACCAGTGGATTGTAAGCATATCTAATCTCTCATCTTAAACATCCTCCCCAATTCCTTTCCCCACATCTCCTGCCTCCCTGGCATCCATTCAAAAACAAGTCAAGGTGTTTCTCCCACCTGCTAAGGCAGAAACAGAATATTATGAAGTGTTTCTTCCTTCCAGAAGGATATTCCAGAGCACTTTGTTCCTATGGTGATGGGGTCCTACTTAGATGAGGAAAACCATCACCTAAGGAACTTGACACAGGACCACGACTGAAAGGGATATAAAAACACATTTTGGATCCAAACCTTTTCCACTTGTTCATAGGCAATACCTCAGCGAAGTAATTTTTTCCTACTACAAAGAATCAAAGGAGTTATAGCACCCACTCACTCCAAGTGCCATTTAAACTATACCTGCATAAATAAAATTGGATTATATTAAGAGAATTTAAATTGTTTCCAAATGCATCCAATTTCAGCTTTAAAAAATCAAATCCCACTTTATACAATAACTTCAGCTATAATTATACAAGGATATAGAAAAATTATAGGCATTTATAACACAAAAATAATTTTTTCTTCCCTCCATCACCCTAAGAATCCATATTGTGGCAGTAGTTTTGCTCAGGAATACGAGTGTGTCCTATGGAACAGGTGGAGGAACAAAGAAGGGAAACAGCCCTGCTAATCTGGTATTAGCAGAGATTGCTTACAAAGAAAAACAATTTATGCATGGGCTAAAAGGTTAAACAGAATTTTATGCTGAGAGACTGTTTGGGTTATGGTTTTGTTTGTTTTTTTTTTATTTTAACAAGTGAGGGCGGGGGGAAAAGAACTGTAGAATCCTTAAGGTTGGAAAAGAGATCATTGGGCCCAACCATGAACCCAGCACTGCCAGTTCCATGTCCTCTTCAGCTCATCCTTAACTTCAGACAGGTTACAACCACAAACACTCTCAAAGCTGTTGTTTTCCTGAAGACAGCTCAGAAGTTCATCTACAAGCTTAGAAATGAGGGTCTGGTTTCATGCAGCAAAGCTTCTGACAGTTTGCCAAGGTTGCTTTTAGGTTTTCCTCTCTTCAGTGTCTCTAAACTCTCACTACCACCAAAATAAAAAATAAAATATAACCATTGAGCTTTTGGGAAAAGAAAGGAGGTTTGTTACCAGCTACTGGAAAGACTCCTACCCCACCCTCCTGTGCTTCCAAGGCTCTGTTCCTGCTCATCCAGGCACAGCTTAAGCACATCCAAAGCCCTTCCCTGGCTCATCCTCACGTTGGGCACAGGTACAGCCACAGGTGAGCTCCTTGTGCAGACAGAGCCTGGGCAAATGGGATCAGTCACACCTCATTTGGACACAGCCCTGTGACAGGTGAGGAACAGCTGGAGATGGACACACGTCCCCTTCAAAGTGTAATTACAGCAGGAGTGCCCAAAATCCACAGAAAGTTCACTCTCAACAATGACCAAATCAATTTAAATTGCCCTGGTTCCACTTGAATCACAGTTATAGCAATTTAATTATTCTCACCTGATGCAGAGCACTCACTTAAGAGCTCTGCACGTTGCAAATGATGGTATTTAAATAACTTTACACTGGTGCCCTGGGAGAGGGCTGGTGAGCTGAGGGAACACAGAAATGGGTCACCCTGGCATAACACAGGAGCTCATCACGTCACTGCCCCTGGGAGCCCTGAAAACATCCACTGCTGCAACCTGGATAATGCTTAGGTCATAAACTGCTTGGAGATCACCTGAGCCAGGGCATTCCAGGGCTGCTCCAAAGCCTGCTGAGTGTGATTTATACCCTGGGGTGGGGCACAGGGGTGTGTGGGGAACAGAGGTGACAAAAAGATGCCCCAAGCTGAACACTGGCATCTGATACAGAACAGATGAACTCACTTTATTAAGCTGACTACTTAATAAAAGTCTATCTCAGCAAATAAAAAATGAGAATTCAGTGCTGTCCCATTAAGGAGTTATTTTGTATTTCAGCTGTAAATGCTGCTGTTGCTCGTGCTGCCGGTGAGGATTTACTGGTTTTTAAAAACTGCACTAAGCCCAGTGCTTCTGCAGAACAGATCAATTGTAGGGAAATTTAAGAGCCCTATCTGTTAAACCTGAGCTTTGCAGTGCGGAAATCAGCAGCTTCTCTAGAAATCAATTAAACTGAGCCCCTGTCCTCACACTCCTGCCCTGAACATGGCAGGGTTTTGGCAAAGACTTAAGCAAAATATTCTCATTTACAAATAAAAACATGGGCCAGTCTCACTGCTGGCACTTCATTGCAAGGCAAACATCTTTCCCTAGAGAAGCATGAAAATCCAGTGCATGCCACAGCAAAATATCAAAAACACAGCCTGAAAGTATCCCCTCAATAGGGCTGGGATTCTAAACCATGACTGCACTATGTGGAAGTTCAAATATTCAATACTGTGAGATTTGACAAACATTCCCATTTCCTCTGAGTGACAATCTTTACCCTCTTTTTTTCCTCCCAGTTCTTAACTTGTGCTTTGGAAGGTGTCTGACCTCTCCAGCCGCCTATCACAACAGTGTGAATATATATTATTTTATTCATTCCATGATGTATTGAAATGACAGCTAGGGAGAGGGAAGTCTTGAGAGCTCTTCCTGCACGCTCCCCACGCAATTATTTTAAAACACTTCCCCAGCTGCCAGCTTCTCCTGACAGCTGGCCCTGGCTCCCTCCTGGCCACAGCCTGGCTTCCCTCCACAGAAGATTCAGCCAGAGGCTGGAGAGATGCATTTGGAACAGAATGCAGAGATTTGAAGCTCTTTACAATTGGTTTATTATCTTTTCTCCTTCAGTTCTAGAGTGCACTAGCATGCTTCTTGTCTGCTGAATGCTCTGCATGGGAAGGAAAATAATGGTGCAGGGCCTCAGGCAGATGAACAGGGGCACTGCCAGCATTTCTTGGTTATCCTTGGGAAATACACATCCTAATTCAGCAGAACCCTTAAATGCAGTGCTCCCAGTAGCCCCACTGGCTTCATTAACTACCTGTGTGAAGTTTAAACATTTCTGAAGGATTAGCAAAGCTTAGCCCTGCCTGATGCTGAGCTTCAAATTAATTTGGCAAGAAAGAAACTAAACACTTAGAATCAAACTGTTAAAGGCACTGCACAGGAGCATTTATTCCTAACAAGCTACACTTGAACTTACAGCCTGCAATTCATAAGCTCCAGCTCCTTTAAAGCCCTAAGCAGTTATCTTCACTGCTCTAAAAGAGATGCAGAAGAGTTGTGAGGTCAGCCCCACCTTTTGAGCATTTCACTCCCCATAAAAGCCCCTCCAGCAGAGCAGAGCAGCTTCAGTCTTCCATTTCAGTGTATTAAATTATTCAAATACCATCCCAATTTCAAAGACAAAGTGGGTTGCTAAACACATTTCCTAGGCAAGTGTTAATACTGGGTTATTTGCAAACATCCACTGTGAGATTCCAGCACAGCTCCACATCCCCCTACACCAAGGATAAACCCCTGCTCTGTTATTAACAAACAGCTCCCCACTTCCCACTTGCAGCTCTTGGAAGTGACAGAAAAGTCAGTCACAACACTACTCCTAAAATTCCAAGCAAAACCATGCAGGGTTGTATGAAGAACCCGTTACTGCCAGGCTCCAAAATGTCCTTTCCGTGCTTCTGAACCAGGAGCTGCTCCCTCATTGCTGACACTCAGCCTGCTGATCAACCCCCAGAATCCAGAGAACACCCTGCAGTGTGCACTAATTACCTCAAGCATCAATTACAAGCCCAATAAAGCCATTTGCAAGGAGTGACAGTCAGGAGCTTGCTAGGACTTGATGTCATTCAGCATTATTAAATTTGCAATCCATCCTCATCCTGTGTTGTGCAAGCCAGACCACAGGTAAGCTGATTTACCATGTCAGGTTCCACTTCATGGCCCTGAACACACAATCTGAAAACAGGAGGAGGGTCTATAAAAAGACACATAAAAGCAGTCCATAATCTACCAGAACACACACAAGATAAGAATCATTAGTTCTATATCAACACTGTGTTTTTCAAATTTACTGGGGTATAAGAACTGTCATCTCTTCCAAATAAAGCTAAGTCAACATCTACAAATAAAAGGTACTATATTTTTAGCATCTTTATTCTCTTGATCTACTATATGTGCATTTTATAATATGTTACACCTGTAAGAATACAGACAAACCTCAGAAGAGGCATCAATGCATGATAATCTCAAAAACATCAGGGAAAGATGACCCAAAGAACATGAGGGAACCTTTGAGAACGAAGTTTACATTTAACAGGATCAGAAGAAATTAAGAATTAGAATAAAGTGCCCTCACCTTATTTGTTTGAGCAAACAGATGTTATTTGGCCCTGTGCTTGTATCATCAGAGTCTATAAGCAAGCCCAAAATTTCAGTAGAGAAAGGTGTTATTTCTAACAGGCAGGAATATCAGGAACACCTGCTCGTGTGCTGCAGGTGTTTGAGGGAGGGAATGGCAAGGAAAACAAGAGCAACAACCTTGGTTAATTGATGACATTTAGAGCCAGCCCTCAGCTGAAGGTAGAGCTGCACCTCACCTCTCAGCAACTGAGCAAGTTTTCCAACAGCCTCATCCTTCACTGGGGTGGACACAAAACCAGATTTAAAACAAAGCCTGGAGCCCACTCCTGCTCCTCTCCCCAGAACACTGAGCAGCCCTGGAAGCAGGAACACAGCAGTAGCTTCTGACTTGGGATTAAAAATACCAGAGAATGTTTTCCAAGCAAGATGAGACATTTAGTCACAGACACCTTTTAATTGCCTTTCACGTGGCATTTACAGTTGGGTTCTCTGAATCCCTTTTCTGGAGGAAGGAGAGGAAAGAGGGGGAAGTCCTGTGTTTTCCAAGCGAGCTGTTCTCCGAGGATTTTCTTCCCTTTCCTACATAAGGAACAAGCTTTTCATTAATGCCAAGGCTCCAGCACCAGCTGGTTCCAGCACACAGCACTGGTGCTATAAGGAGGTTCTCTACACCCACTCCATGGAACTGGAATTTCAGCAACACTCTGGAGATGTGAATGGCAGAACTCCCTCAGAAGCGTGGCACAGAGCCTCCAGCTGCACCCCCATGGATCAGGACTGAATCCTTATCTCCAGCACACCCGGAGCAGTGGGGAGCATGCACAGCACCGAGTCAAACAAGCCCCTCCTGGCTACTCAGGAATTCTGCTCAGGCAACAAAGGAAACACAGACTCAGCAATTTAATGAACATCCTGATGCTTGGTCAGCAGCACTGGCCACTGAGAGCCCTGGCTAAACCTGCCACACTTGTTAGTGCTTCAGGTTGATCCATTTACTTAATTATAAACAAGAGATCAGACAGCAATTCATTTTGCTTTGTTGGGAGCTGGGGGAGGTTTAATTTTTTTTTTTTTAAGCCATTAAGTCCAAGTAACAGCAAACTTTGTACTACACCCTTTTCTACTGCAGAGCTAAGATTTTTTTCAGAATAGCTCAGTTGTGAATTTTAAGTTCATTGTGTGCTTTAAGTGTTGTAGAGTAGCAAAAGGCTTCTGAATTAGAACAGCAGCTACCCAAAACTGCAGGTAGCTCCACTCAGGAAGTTTGTCCTCTTGCTGGATCTTCCCAGATTTCAAAATAAGTATGATCAAAATAAAAGAAACATCAAGAAAACACAGTTCTAAGAACACAGAGGCGCCAGTGTACCTGAAAATCACTGTAAATATCAGCTGTAAAAGTCTTCTCCAAGAAAAAAAAAACAAAACCAAAAAACAAAACACTTGAAGCTTGAAGTATTTAAATACCCAAAAGCAGAAGAAAATCCAGCTGGTAAACAGAATGTGGCTGCTGTGCAGGAAGACTGTTAAAGGCTTTCTAAGGTAAAACTGTATTTGGATAATTCCTGAAAAACCCAAGGTACAGTGGACTGCTTAGTCAAATACACTGTAAATATTACATTAAAATATATATATTTTTAACAAAAACACAAATATCAACATAAAATGTCACTGTAACTAATTTTTACTGTCTCAGCTCATAAGTTGTGCCATATCACTCTTGTTTGCAAATCTCTCAAAGTCCATATTCATGAGAGCAAAGAGAGCAGCTGAGGCATCTCAGCCCCTCCAGTGTCTGATCCAGGCAGGCTTCATGTCCCAGCACAAACAGGCAGCAAAGAAATTACACCTTTCCCTTCTGCACAGCCAGAAACATCCAGAATTCCAATCAGGATCCTTCCAGGTCACAGTAAGAGGCAGTCAAAACCCTTAAAGCTCATTTTTCAACCTCACCTTGGCCACCCCAGCCTGAATGAGCTCCTTGGGCAGCACAGGGTGACATGAGCAGGGAGTGCAGGGGGATGAGGTGGGAAAGGGAATGCTCCTGGAAAACTGGGAGCAGGGAGAGGTGTCCAAGGCAGACACACCTGATCTCTTCCTTCAGCACCTTCTGTGCTATATTTAGCACACACTCAAATCCTGCAACCACCGAGGAATATTTTGTTGGGTGAGAAAGGACAAAAGGATGTCAGCAACTGTTTGCCACATTTGGTTGATTGAGGTAAAACAAAGCACAAACTGTGAAAAGCCACCAGAATCTGAGATTTTTGGTGGGTTTGAGGGTTTGGTTGTTTTTTGTTGTTTGTTTTGTTGTTTTTGGTTTTTTTTTGGTTTTTTTTTGATTGGGGGTTTTTAGTTGGTTGGTTTTGTTGTTGGGTTTTTTTTATTGTGTTTATTGGGTTTTTGTAAGAAAAACTAGAACGTAAAGGGGAGTTTTCAAAAGTATAAACTACTGCCAACACTACATTTATGAAGGGAAACAAAATTTTTTTCCCCCCTTGCTACCAAAGCAAGTGAGTGAGCAGGGCTGGGTTTTTCAGTTGCCTTAAGTAAGGCTGCAGTGATGTATTCCTTCAGCTCAGTCTGCAGCATGAAAAATCACATTGTCAGAGGTGCAGAACATAACCCAGCCACCTCAGTAACAGCCTCCTCCCAGAGCTACCAAAGCAGCAAATCCTAAAGCAACTGTTTGCCACAGTAATACCACAATTAATAGTTAATGAGCTGGTGCTGTGCAGCTGCTTCTGCTGTTTGTAATCCTGTCCTACCTACAGGAAACCTTCAATGTGGACTTTGATGCTCGACAGTGGATTACTGGTCACATGTAAATAAAAATATCTGCAGCTCCGTGGGTAGTGAGACATCAAAAAAACTAGACATTGGTGCTAAGTTGGAAAATAAATGTAAAGAGCTTGCATCCCCATGGAGGAAGTGAAAAGAAAAGCCCGTGCAAAATTGTCATGTGAGGCCAAGCTAACAGATGGACCCCAAATATAAACTCCTGCGAGGTTAGGAAAGCTAAGCAAAGACAAAGTTAAATCTGGGAGGGCTATCTGGAGTGCTTTTAGAGGAGCTAAACAGAGTGAGGGTGGCAGGAATCTTCCCAAAGCTCTGACTTCCAGCTACAGCTGAACACGGAGAAGGGGCTCTGCTCTAAAATGAGGAAATGCCCCAAGAGCACTGGGGTTTCCAGACAGAGCCTCAGCTTCTCTGTCAGTGGAAAAAAAAAAAAAAAAATCACAAGAAGAATAAAGGCACTTGCTCTCCAAATGCTGCAGTGCAAGGGGAGATCATAAATTAAGCAGATAAATAATTTAGTCTCCTACCTGCTCTGTTTGGGGACGTGGTATTTTGACACAGGATTTTTTTAAATGCTGAGGACTAACAGAACAACTTGCTTTTCTGGGCACCCTGTGCCAGGGCTTCCCTACCCTCCCAGGGGACAATTCCTTCCCAATATCCATCCAACCCTGCCCTCTGGCAGTGGAAGCCATTCCCTGTGTCCTGTCCCTCCAGCCCCCATCCCCAGTCCCTCTCCAGCTCTCCTGGAGCCCCTTTAGGCCCTGCCAGGGGCTCTGAGCTCTCCCTGGAGCCTTCTCTTCACCAGGTGAGCAGCCCCAGTTCTCCCAGCCTCTGTTCCTTACAAGACTTCCAATTCAAGCAACAGTTATCCCCCAGGAGGTCTGGAGCTGCAGAGCAGCAGCTCATGTATTCAACCCTTCTTTATTCACACCTTCTCAAGGCCATGGCCAGAACACCAGCACCTCCACACTTGATACCAAACACAAAATTAGCCAAGAGAGGAGAGAACTGAGCAGCTTTGACAGCATCCCAAGGTTCCCCATCCCCAGTCACTGCTGTTGATTTTGGCAATTTCCACATCCCAGACAACAGTATTATTGCAGCTCAGAAGTCTGACTTTCAAGCAGACAGCTAATTAGAGATTTGAGTTCCTCCATCTCCCAGGAATTTAACACATGGAGATCAAGCCACCCCACACTGACACTGCTCTTCAGAAATAACAGCAACCTGCTTAAGGTAAAGAAAGATATTGTTGATCCTGACAAAGAATTCTAGTAAAACTCACTCCCTAATCAGCTGGCAGAAAGTCACAAGCAGCACACTTGTGTCTTTCCTGTTACCTTCCCTGCCTTAAGGAAAATATTCCAATTGGTGAAGGTAAATACTGTACAGAGGAGATCAGCTTAAGGCAGACCTGCTGGCAGAGCACCATCCTTTGGGAAGCAGCAGATCTGCAGCAGTCAGGAGATAGCCACCAGCAGCAGCTCCTGCCTGAGTGGGACTTGCCCAGTTAACTCTCCCCCAGCCCAAACCACTCAGCTGAGCAGCAAAGTGGAAATCCTGTGCTCAGTTGAGCAGGTGACAAAGATTTGAGATATTTTGTTGGCATTTCAGCTACCAAGGAGCATGATGGCTTACAAATTGGCTATTTGTCTCTAAATGGTTTTTCTAGGTCCTTTTGTAAGAGTTTTAAGGGAAAGCTTGAAGGGTTTGGCTCAAAAGGCTTTGAGTGTTAAGCTTGTTGCAGTCCATAACTGTCCCTGGAAATGGAACCAGCTGTGATTACTGGTCAGTCTTCTGGGGACTGGAATCACCCCCAAAATCACAGAGCATATCACACCAGCTTCATGGCATTTATTACAACAGCAGGCTGCTGAACAGCCTTTACACAATCTACTCCTAGACAGAATACCAGAGCATAAATCAACATAATGCACAAGGACTGACCAAGTTCCAGACCTGCACAAGCTAAATTATTAAGCAAATAAAAATAATAATTTGCTTATTAAGCAAAGCTCTGGTGACCTTTGCCAGGTACCTTTGTAGAGTTAGTTAAGTATGTTGATGATGCCAAGGTTCATTGCATTGTTAGCATGAGGGAAGTATGTTCCCAATTAAATCATGTCAGCTGCAAAAGGGCTCCTCATCTCATTTTAAGATGTCTAATGATTTCATTTACTCACAGCAATATGACTCAAACAGCCTAAGAGGGTCATGCCATGCCACACAGAAACCACCTCTGCTCCTTCCTTTCTCAAAGCCTGGGAAGCACCTATTTAAAGATGCTGGATGCCTTGAGCTTTATCTTTCATGTTTTTCAGATCCTGTGCTGCCCAGGGGTGCAGCTCTGAGCTCACAGTCAGGGTCACTCAGCTCTGCACACAGCAGGGACACAAAACAAATCCTTTTCCTGCTGCACACCAAGGACAACCTTCAGCTCAAAAGCACAAACAAGGGTGGCTGGAGGGAGGAACAAGAAGGATGGGACCTCACAGCCTGGAGCTGGAATTGGACAATTAAACCCCAATATGCAAATGGACCAAAACTTATCAAAGTGTGAGACCTTGTGACCATTTGGGGTCCACCTTGGGTGTAGCCCTGGTCAGGCTCTGTCCTGCCCAAGGTGTATCCTGGAGGCCTCTCAATAAATATCTGCTTTATTCTCTGGCTCTGTCCAGTCTCTGTTTCAGGTCAGCCTGCCCAAGGCATCATGTTCACACAGAAAAAGTCACTTCAAAACTGGCAGTGTCACAGGAGTAAAGCCACCAGACTCAGACCACACACCCCACTCACAGCAGGCAGCTGAGACTGGCACCTGACTTACCAGTTCTAGGAACACAGAGCAAAATACTCAGACGAGGTCCTAACAGTGCCCACAGCCCTCAGAGCCAAGTGAGGTCAAGGAAATAATGGGTTTTTCATGAGCAAGTGGAGGTGAAGATCATGGCTCATGTCAGCAAGTTCTGGTGATGTATCACATTACATAATAAGGAAAGCTCAGTGCTGGGAAGCACTTTCCTCAAGGAGTTACATAACTCTGCCATGTGTTTAAAAAAATTATCCTTTCTTGCTTTCAGAGCAAGCAGGAGAGAGGACAGACAACCCTCAGCCCCCTGAGCAGGAGCTGCTCTGGTCAGATGCATTTGGATGGAGAGAAGATTGCTGGAGGAAGATGTCAGATGGGTGAAAAAAAGGCAGGTGAGGGAGGGAAAAAAAAAAATCATTCCCAGCACATAGAAACACCCCATGAGATAAGAGCCTGATATTTATTCTGGAGTACCAAGAGCAGCACCAGGCTCTCAGTGGTGAGTTCCAAGACAGGCACATTTCTACCACCCTAAAGTTGTCACTATATTGAAGGAGTGGAGAGGGTAGGAAAAAAAAAACCCAAACCATAATGTTTTCTCTGCTCTTCCAAGGATTGTTGGCTTCCTCTGAGGCATGAAGTCCCCCTGGAGACCCTGAGGTGTCACTGATTCCCTGGGACAGCCCCGAGCCCTGCCCAGGCTCCAGCACACCCAGGGAGGGATGGATGGATGTGTGCTCACACACTGAGCTGCTCCTGGCCTCAGCTCCCACAGCTCTGCCCAGCAATGGGAGCAGGTCCAAGGGGGAACACAGGGACACTCCAGCTTGCAGTGATCCCCTGGTCCTGGCAGCCTGAGGCTGCAGCCATCACCCACGTTAATGCTGCAACACTTGTGCACAACCAAAACCCCATTTAATCACAGTGCTCTCAAGAGATTTCAGCAAATCTCCTTTTTAGGATTAAAAGCAACCTGTGCTGCTCAACACAGAGTCCAGATCCAAGTCCAACATTCTCTCTTTTAAGCACCAAAGGCCAGGAAATTTGTAAAGAAATTTATAAAGGAAAAAAAACAAAACACTGGCAGGCGGGGAAAGCAGGAGCAGAAATTAATTTCCCTGCCTCTCTCCTTCAGTTAAAGTCACCTGCACATCAGGCTCAGATTAAATATTAAAGCAGCACTAAGGTGAGCTCCATCTACAGCAGGACATGGTCACAGGAGCCTGGCATGGGCCTGGCAAGTTGCATGCCACCAGAAATAAATATGAGCAGGAGGAAGTCTTGACCTTTGGTTCAAGAGGTCTCTCCTACCTTATGTGAAGTAGTTTTTAATCACCCTTTTAGAATTCCCTTGCAATGCAAGCCAGGAGCAGCTATTGAATTCCATCCACAGTCTCAGATCACTGCCTTCAAAGTTTTCCTCCCAAGCCATTTGGAAAGAAGGTCACAGGGAAGTTCTTTCAGTGCTGCTTCTCCTCCCTTCCACGCCTGGCACTTTCATCCCCACACACCTGACTGGCACAGCCACAAACACAGCCCACTGGGCAGGGCCAGTGTTCAGCACTAACTCTGCACTAGCACTGCTCTCACAACCCCAGCAACCCTGACACAAAGTCAGCTTTCTCCTTTCCTGAAAGACAAAGTCATTCTCTCAACCCTTGACAACCTCAAGCACGCAAGAAGTGGTGGACTCAATTAAAAGCTTAAAATAGAACCAAGCCTGAAAGCTGAATATAGATTTTTACCTTATTCTAATCTAGCTGGTTCATTTGCATTAGATCCCAGCCTTCCCCTGGCACAGCAGGGCCTCGCTCTTTGGGTCTCAATCAGGGAGAGCAACACCAGGAAAGGCTGTGCTAAATGAAGAGGAAAATCCTCCAGGAAGGAACCATGGGAAGGGTCAGACATCCCCATTTTACCTTCCTGTAATTACAGCCTGCTCACCTCTAGGGCATTACACACCCAAGTTATGGGCATGAATTAAGATACAAGATGATAGAGGCTATTTTTACGTTTAGAAAGATCATGACAGAGTGTTTGGTTTTAGCAGTGGATTTTACCAAGGATTACACTGAGGGTTTGAGAATGCCTACCCAGAACCATGCCCCGGTGAAGCAGAAAGCCAGACAGAATGGACAGACTAAAGCAGATGTTCTTTGGAGGGCACACAGCTCCTCCAGCTTGTGGCCAGGATCAAATGCTTCTGCCATGGGGCTGCACAGAAAGATGGAATGCAAGGAAAAGTCAAAATACACCTATTCCTCACAACACAGCCATTAATCACAACTCCCAGTGGCAAATAAAACCCCTGGGGGTAGTCCCACAGTTAGGAATTCCCTCTTTGCTGTCACTACAAGGACTTGCCACACAAACAGCCCACTCTGTTCACAAAGGACACCACTGCACAAGCTGGAGAAAGGCAGCCTAAAACTCAGGGCACACACACACCCAGGCCACGGTGCCACTGCATCCTGGCACTGAGCCAAGAATTTTAAATAATCATCTATCAGGGTGCTTTGGATTTGAATAACAACGTTTCAGTTTCCAGAGGAACACCTGCCTGCCTCACAAGGAAAGCATCAGGGGAACAAAGGACCATCAAACAGAAAGTTTCTGAGCCAGCTCCTGCTCTGAAGTCCGTGGTGAATGAAGGTGAAGTGGCTGCAGCAAGGGGAGCAGCAAGGATGAAGAAGAGGGACGGCTCAGGGCTCTGCAATCCCCCAAGGTCACCCCCAAACTCAGCACAGGGAAATCCCCTCTGCAGCCTGCCCTGTGCATGGGACAAGGGGCAGCTCACAGCCCCTGCACTGCCAAGGACCCTCCCCTGCAATTCCCTGCACGGAGCACGAGTTCCAGCATGGCTCCAAGGAGAGCATCCCCAGAGCAGACCCAGCAAACACCCACTGCAACAGCTCCGGGTGCACCCAAGGACTCAGGGCTGTGCCTGTCCTACCAGGAAACCACACTGAAACAACATTGTTGTCTACCACAATCCTTTACATGTGCATTTGCTTTCTTTTTGTTCATCAAAAGACAAGAAAAACAAAACAAAAAAAAAAAAAAAAAAAAAAAAAAAAAAAAAAAAAAAACCACCAAAACAATCACCTTAATTCTAGTGAAATATAACTTTCTAAATTCAGAAAACCATACTAAGAGATCAATGCTGCAGATTGGTGGGACCTGAACTGGAAGACAATCATTTGTCTGGAATGACTCACTTGCATCCCTGACATTTTGCTGTATTTCTAGGACCATTAATAGCATAGAAGACAATCAAACAAGATTTTATATTCCCCACGCCTGAGCAGAGAACCATTACACTTATAAAAAACCAACAAAAACCAAAATGTTGCTGCAGTGAACCTCTGAAATTGAGGGAACCTGGACCAGTCAAGCAAAGACAGGTTGTGCCCACCTCATGTTAAAGAATTTACTGCTATTAAAATGTCCCATTTCTTACCTGTAACCATCCCCAGGGAGGTTCTGAGCTCTGCTCACCCGAGTCTGCTGCTCAGCTCTGCCCAGCCCAGCCTTCCCCTGAGCATTGAGGTCCCACCTGGATGGGGTGGGATCCCTCAGCCCCTCCCAGGACACTCAGGTGCAAGCTGTCAGGCTGGTGATCCCTGTTGCTCCTGATGTCCCTGACCAGATTTAACTCTACCAGGGCTTCAGACTCCCCAGTACAACCCCTATCCGAGGACAATCTCTCTGTACTCCCCCAGAGCTCCATGTTCCATGCCCAAAAGGAGCAATTAAAAGCTCCCAAGTCACCTGCAGTCACTGCGAGCCAGAAGAACTCCAGCAAAGCTGGAAAAGCCCTGACAAACATCAACTCCCAGCTGCATCCCAAGCCCTGAAGAAGGGAGATTGCTTCCCCACCTTCTCCTGCTGCTTTCTTTGCCTCATTAGAGAAGGAAGTGAATCCACACTTTGTAAATCTGAATTACTGTGGTGCAGTTAGAGATGTATTACATGCATGTCTTTGTCTCCACTCGCGTTTACCAGGGAAGTCTGACTAGAAATCTTATTAACATGCAAATAATGTATATTATATTTCAATCAGTTGCTATAGAGAGCTACTCAGCAGCAGCATTTTTCTTATCTAGCACAGCAGTGAGACTCAGTCTACACAGATACCTCGCAGCAGAATAATTTCTTCCCTGCGAATATTTTAAAACGGCACCACTTGAAAAGAAAGTTTCCCTTTGCACTTTAAGACAAAACTTAGCTCGGGAGGAATCTTCAGCTGCGTTCACAGCAGCCTTCCCTTCGTCTGGGGCGCTGCAGGAGGAGCGGAGGAGTTGCCATTAGAAACAGGTTCCACGGCCCAGATGTGATTTTGTGTCTGAGCAGAAGAGAGCGGAGCCGGCAGAGGGAGCACGGCCCGAGCCCGGGATGCTGCCCGGGAATGGGGATGGGGATGGATGGAGACTCCCCGGGGATCACGGCTCCACGCCCGGCAGGACACAACCCGCGAGCCAGGGGCTCAGCTTCTGCTGGGGAAACTGCTCTGTCCTGCAGCCGTTCACCCTCCTCAAATATTCTGGCCACTTGGCAGCTGACTCAGCTCTGGAGCCAGGCTGGGAGAGCTGGGGGTGCTCACCTGGAGAGGAGAAGGCTCCAGGGAGAGCTCAGAGCCCCTTGCAGGGCCTAAAGGGGGTCCAGGAGAGCTGGAGAGGGACTGGGGACAAGGGAGAATGGCATTCCACTGCCAGAGGGCAGGAATGGATGGGATTTTGGGCAGGAATTGTTCCCTGGCAGGGTGGGGAGGCCCTGGCACAGGGTGCCCAGAGCAGCTGTGGCTGCCCCTGGATCCCTGGCAGTGTCCAAGGCCAGGTTTTGGGGCTTTGAACACCCTGGGAGTGTGGGAGGTGTCCCTGCCATGGCAGGGGTGGGATGGGATGGTTTATGGTCTCTTCCCACCCAAGCCAACCTGGGATCCACTCTCAGATTTTAACATTATTAGTTTTTCCTGCCACAAACTACACAACAACATCATTAAACTCAAGTTGTTTTAGAGCCACCAAGGCACCCAGGATTTTAAGAGCCTTGTTTGTCTCAAGTGTGCAGTTTAACACAACCATTGTCTGAGCAGCCCATTAAGAAAAGATCATTAACCCTGACTTGCCCAGCTGTAAAAGAGCCATCAGTGCCCCTGCTCACCTGGCCAAGGCAGAGAACAGGTCAGCAGGAGGGGCTGGGGAAACACCTCCTGCTCCTGCTCCTGTCCTCAGCCACAGGACAATGACCAGTGATAGCAACAATTCCTGTCCACACTTCTGGTCAGCAAAACCAGCATCTCTCCCACTGCAGCACGGTGGCTACAACAGCTGAGAATTCCAGTATTTCAGGAAATGCTGTGCAGGACCTGGAGAGAAATTCCTAGCAAGGAATGTGGGGGAAAAAGCAGCCCAGGGACAAGTACCCAGCAGCCAGTGGATGCACCATCACATCCATCTCTTCAAACCACGCTGCTCTGCTGCACCACAGCCTGCTCACACTGCCTCCATTTCCAATTCAGCAATTCTGCTGAGAAAAACAGTGCAATTAGGCAGGGATATGGGCAGAAAGGAATTATGACAACCTCATTCACGGGCTCGCTGAGCTAAGATGAAAGGCAGGAGCGCTGGCAGGTACAGCCTAAAAGTATCTGCAGGCTGCAAAACACACCAAAAAAAAAGGTGCAATTAACATAATAGAGAGGGTCTGAGTCGGAATGATGGGATCAAATTAGAATAATGCAAGTGTGGGCTGCACATCAGGAATTACTTCTGACCTGCAAAATCCACTTACCTAAGCAGCTTCCCACTCACCTCCTTGGTGCCTGGCATGGGATGACCTCCCTGCACCTGCACGCAGGAGCCCGGGGCAGAGCACAGCTCCAAGGAACAAACACTGAATTCACCTGGTACAGCCTCCCTGTCCTGAGGGCAGCTCTGCCCAAACTGGGGATGGTATCCCCAGCTGAGCCCCCAAACTGGGGATGGTATCCCAGTACCCCAAACTGGGGATGAAAACCCCAGCTGAGCCATGCAAGGAAATTCAGAGCACTGTGATCTCTGTGGGTCTGCACCACCCAGGGCCACCAAACTGAGCAGTGTCAAACAGGGGCTGCTCCTCCTGCCCTTCAGAAAGCCCTGCAGGAAGCCACAGCCTCTATCCAAATTCCATGTCTGAAGGCCCCACTCTGGGCATGACACCCTGCACCCAGCTCAGCACCACTGACCAGCACATCAACAGCCAACTACTTCTGCTGGGTCAAAAAAATAAAATGAAGCTTTTTGAGATGCTACTTGCAAGGAGGATTTAAGAATTTACTGTTTCAGTGTTAATAATTGAGCCCCCCATCAAGTGTAGGAAAACACCTTGAAATGCCTGGTTCTTTTTCTTTCAGAGCCTCTGTGATCTGCCCTCAAATCAGCTCTTCGTAAAGACATTTCTTTGGGTGTGCTGTATTTTGCTTCAGGTTTTCAAAAATGCTCTGACTTACTTTTTTTTTTTTGCCAGAACACACCTTCCCAAAGGACTGAAAGAGACTTGTCCTCCTAAGCAAACAACCAGGGCAGGAAGGCTGCAAGGGTCAGAAATGGGCATGTCTGTTCTTCACCTCCTCCCAAAGGTTTGTCACAAAGCTCAGCATCCCTCACCCAACAGCAAGCTCAGGTCTCCAGCAGCAACACTGACTTTTAGGGCTGACCCCAAAGCTGTTGCCTGGTGCACCAACCCAAACCTACCAAGCTCTGAGAAGCCAAAGAGAGACAGAGGTGCTGCAGAAGCCACCCTGCTGTGGTTTTTGATATAAACCACCAAAGCCTGGCACTCCAGACCAGGAGAGGCCTCCCCTTGCCCTCCTTGGATGGGGACAGCCAGCAGTGTCCCGCTGTGAGCTCCACATGTGTGTGTGCACAGAGAAGCAGATCCAGGCTGGCTTGGAGTGAGAGCTTGGGCAGAGAGGGATGTTCAGACACACACCTGGCTCTCAGTAATCCCAGCAGCTCTTCAGGCCCCAGGATCCATGCACATTGCCAGATCTTTCCCAGAAGTGCATCTCTGCAAGCGCTTTTCAGTTTCCTCGACAGTGAATTCATAAGGAAGGCCATCAAAGCACCAACAAACATGAAAATGTTCTTTGTTCTGAAGTTCAGAACACAACTCCAAATCTGGGAAGCTCAAAAGCTGTGTTCTGTGTCAGCACAATAAAAGGCCTCATCAGAGGAGGATTCCAGATCCAGTGAGTCCTGGTAATTCTTTAGGATTGTTCTGCTCTAAATGGCACATATTTACTTCGAGTTTTGAAACCATCTTTAAAGCTATTGTGTTACAGGATGAGTTACCTTCTGCTACATTTGTTTTTCTCTCACAAAACCACAGGTATTCCTGCTGTTCTTTGTGGACCACGTTCTCTCTCCCCACTCTGACTTCCCAGGAAGTTATTGATACCAGCACTCTGCTCTGTCATCACTGTGCTCCTGGCACTCCCCTCCCTGCTTGGTTTATTGATTATACACCACACATCAGTTTTCAAATGAATCTGTCTTTACGTGTTATCATTTAGCTTAACGTTTAGCAGATATTAAGTACAAGAATTTGCCAATATTTCAGAGATCCAAAATAATTTAGCTGAATTTAGTTAGCAAGTTCACATCTTCTTACACATCCTCACACTATTGATTTCCTGCAGCCTGCCAGCACCACAAATGCCTGTTCTAAGGGATGCTCATCCCTGTGCTGCTGTCCAAATCACACTAATGACCCCAAAATGAGGGCTTCAAAAGCAAAAAGCACTCCCCTCAGCGTGAAACCCTCACTCTCAGGGCTTAGCAGTCCCACCATTCCAGTTATGGATTGAAACTGAAGTGAACAGCATTCTTTTAAGTTATTTGAAGGTGCAAGTTTCTGCCCAAAGCTGGAATTCCACCATCCCTACCTGCTCCAGCGTTGACAGGACACACAGCAGCCTGCAGGAATACCCTGCTCAGCCTAGACACAACCTGTGCTTTCCACATGGACCTGTTCCTCGTGAGCAGAGGCAAACAGGCAGAGGTTATGCTCTGCTGAGAGCTGCGCTGGCACTGCAAAACACTCGGAATTAGCCCAGCCACAAATCACACTTCCCCCAGCTGCTGCTGGAGAAGCAGGACCCAACAGCAGCATTTCATCTCCATCCCTGCTGCCAAGGAAGCAGAGAAAGCAGAAGCTTGCCCAGGCATGAGCTCACTTCAGCAGATGCTGGGTACCTCCACTCCAGCACAGCAAACAAAAACAAGCTGCTGCTCAAGTGCGGCGCAGGCAGGGAAATGGGATTTACGTCATTTCAACAGTCTGTCTTAGCAAAGGACATCTCTGGAGGGAGGGGAAAAAACAGAAAAAACAGCCCTGCTGGTCTGTACAGGAATGCAGTGCGTGGCCTGCTGCTGAGGCTGTGTGCAGGGCAGCTCCCAGAGCCGGCAGCGACAGGCCAAGTCACAAGCTCGCTCTATGTAGGGCACAACACAGCCTTCACATGTGACTGTCACCAGAGCAACAACTTCAGCTACTCCACTGCTCCCAGCACACCTCACCCAGACCCACAGCGGCTCCCAGACACTCCAGGGCTGTCTGACAGCTCCAAACCCGGGCTGGCATGCCCCAGAGAACAAAACCAAGCCCTAGATCGGTTTAAAAATAAAGCAGCCAGGCCAGGTGCAGGATTCAGACAGAGATGCAAACAACAGCCCCTTCAGACTGCTCTGTCTCAGAAGACAACTCTGCTCTCCCTCCTCCCCAGCCTCTCACCAGGCACTTATCCCCATGGAAAAGCAGCACAGTTTTTAACTTGATTAGGATAAGCACAAACATCCTTCCCTAAGCTGCGAGGGGCCAGTGGTGAACTCTCGGACACACAAAACTATCCTTGTATAGATGTGAGAAAATGCAGTACATTTGGGTTTCCACCCAAAAAAACAAGTGCATTATCAAATTACACCGAGGAGCTGAGCTCCAGAGTCTCTTGCTGCTCCTCAAATGTTAAATGAAATGGATTCACTCAAAATTATCTTATGCAACTCAGAGTTAAACACCTTAACAAGTTAAACACCTATTGTCATCATCCTTATGCTGAATCATCACATCTAACAAAGCCTCGTAATCAACTATTCTGAATTCCATCCATGCATTTTAATGTTGATTTGCTCTCAGCAAATCATTGTAAAATTAGTGAGACCACCCCCAATCCTTTTTTGGTCTGTCCTTGCAGGATAAGGAGCACACCTGCACCTGCTCACCTCTGTTCCTCCCTCCCTTCTCCCATCAGCAACCGGCACAAAATAAACTTTTTTTCCACACTGGGATTTTCTGGAAGTGCATAAACCAGATTATTTGTACATATTTATATACATATTACTGGACTGAGTGTCTATCTCAGGGCTCATTAACAGTTCCCCTCCTCACAAGCTACAGAATTTCCACAACACCACCATTTCCAAATTATTTAAGCAGTCTTCACCTGTATATTCCTTCCACTGTAAGAAATGAAAACTTTTAGGACTCGTGAGGATTTTGTTGTTAAGTTTTTGGGTTTTTTTCAAGAATAAGACCTAACCATAACCATACTATCTCATACAACTTTTCCATAATTCCTTTTACACAAGGTAACCATATCTGGCAATACGGAGCCCCTGTCAGGGAGCCACAGCCACCTCACACAGGTGGAGCTGCTGCAGGACACGAGTCTAAGCAGTTTAGAAAAACTGTTCAAGTCGAGGTACAAGACAACTTCTGAAAGCCCTGGTGTATTTGACCAAGAGAAGCCCAGTTTCCTTTAAAAAGGATTCCATTCTTTTTAGCTTTGAAGTACAGGAGTGTCAGGAAGAGCAGTGGTCACGGTCCATTTCAGCATCACTGGCACCTGACCCTGAACTTCAGCAAAAAAGGGATCCTCATGCCCCACCCAAATATCCCCAGTGGGACTGTTGGGTCTGAGGAAAATGAGGCTGAGCTTCTGAAAGCAGGATTACAGACCCCAGGAAGCTGCAGGTTGGGCTGTCAGGGAGCTGGGGGATCCATGGCACTGGGAGAAGTCTTTAAAACAAGCATATTGCTCTCTATTTCCCAACTTGGAGACTTCCTCCATCTTTTGTATCCAGCCAGAGAATAAACTGATGCCATGAGTGACTCCTGTCCCTGCTCCTGGAACAGTGTGTGGCCTCAGCAGCCACTGCCACAGCCCTGTGCCAGGGCCACAAGTGTCACCCACCCAGCCAGGCAGGACCACCTGCAGGGAAGAAGGGGCTCCCTCCCAAGGGAGGACAATTTTGGGGGAGGAGAGGGGACAGCAGGGCTGCTCAGATGAAGGTGGCCCTGTAGTTCCCCAGGCAGGCACGTGGGCCAAGGGCCAGGCCAGATGCACAGGGCTGGCTCCCAGCTTCCCACTAAGCCCCCAGGCTATGCCTCAAAGCAATACAACTCTGCCATAAATATCCCAGATTAATTCTGATCCCAGCATCAAATCCACTTAAGAGACTTAAAAGCCTCCGAGTCCCCAGAGCTGCCTGCCCAAGGAGGGCTCTGTAAATGAGTCCTGGGCTGCAGAGGAGAAATATTATCAAACAAGGCAAGCCATTTGTACAATTTTTGGTAATGTCGTTTGCAAGAGACAAATGGGACAAGATAGCTGAGTTGACATCTTGTACTACAAGCAAGCCACAAAAATCCTCGGGTACTGGACATGGATACTCAGGATAGGATTAGTGTAAATATTCCATATTTTCCGGAAACTGCTTTCTCCTTAAGGGATTGATTGATTGATTGATAAATGACAGCATGCTCTCCAGGTTATTAAAGGAGCTATTTACTTTCGGAGAGACATCTCTGTTTATAAAAAAGCCTAAAGTGATTACCCCAGCATCACAGAAAAAAAAAGCCTTGTTAACACTGACAGCAAGAAGGGCGCTGGGGAGGCAAAGCCTCTTCCCTTGCCAGTCTGCTCCCGTGGCCAGGGGCAAGGCTTGGGGACAGGAACAGGCAAAGGGGACACTGAGTGACCAGCCACCCTTCGGAAGCCTGCACAGCAGCACTCTGAGAAAACGATGCTTCGGAGCACCGGCATCCCCGACTCCCAGCGCAGCAGCAGCAGCAGCACTTGCACCCTGCCGGCACCCGGGGCAGCTCCCGGGATATCCCTGCCCGCTCTCCGGAGGGAGATGCCCGGGCAGCCCACGACTGAGCCAGCGGTGCCTCCCGCAGCGGGACGGGAACCGGGGCACCCCGGGCACCCCGCGGCCGGAGCACGGTCCGGGACTCTCCCTCCCTCGGGCGGTGCCGTATCCCGCATCCCGTGTCCCGCATCCCGGGGGCTGGCGGCTGCCGGGAGCCGCCGCGTCTGTATTTATAAACCCGAAGGAATTCGAGCGCAGCGGATCACAAACAGCCCATTGTGCTGTGTCAAGCAGCCAAGTGGGCTCNTCCCGGCTGCTTCGGAACCGCGCACCTAAGCTGCTTTCCCAGCGCTGGGGGAACGCAGACGATTAATTACAGCTTAGAGAGGCTGGAATAGATGCGGCGGCCGGGAGCGAAGGCGGCCCGAACGGGGCGAGCAGGCGCTGGCCCGGG
>WEIU01019309.1:137067-219686 GCA_013389925.1 Aegithalos caudatus
GCAGCGAGGCTCCCGTGGCGGGGGGGGCGGCGGAGGGGGCCCCCCGAGCCGGGCGCCCAAAGCAGCACGCCCCGAGTCAGGTAGCAGAGCCCTCCGCCTCTCCCCTCAGTATCCCTGGCGTTAAAACCTCTCTCTGTTGGTGGAACGATGCTTCCCGCTAAGGCTGCATCAAGCCAAGAAAAGTTGCTGAGGTTTTGGGTCCTGTATCATCCCAAGTGTGTGTTGGGAATGCTTGTGAGAACCGGGAGTAGGAAAGGGAAACGGGGAGATACTGCAGGAAGGAGATAGGAAGGTGAAGACGTGCTTTTCTCCTCCCTTCCTCTCTATGTCTCCTTAATGTTTTCCCCTAATTTTTCGACCTTTTCTCTCCACCTTTCTACTTTTCAAGTTTACAATCACTAACATTTTCTTAGAGAGGTTGTTCTTCTGTCACTGACTCCCCGACCCTTGGTGGTGGAGCCAGCCCTCTCTCACCTTTGCCAGGATGCGCCTTGGCTTCAGGAGCGCGGCCGGAGCCGCAGGACGAGCCCGGGGGGGCCCCGCTCCCGGGGGGCTGCGGGCTTCGCCTTGTCCCCATCTGTGCCCGGCGGCTTTGGGAACCGAGCTGCCAGCACAGGCTGCCTGTCCCAGCTTCTCCCTCTGTGCCTCTCGCAGTCGCCAGGGAGGAAAGGGGCGTGAGGGAAGGGTGCAGTCACAGACAGACCCGTCTGGCAGTTTCCAGGGGCATTCTGGCTCGAGGCAGAAATAAGTTATTGGCAAAACTGGTACTTTTGCTCTGACACTAGTGCAGCGAAGGGCTGTTGTGACTGTCGAGGTGACTGAAGCATGAAAGACTAATTTCCAGTCCTGCTGGGGATCCTGACTTCACAGACACGTCGTTAGCTGCTCTCTGAAGAGACCAAGCCTCCTTCCCAGGAACTTGATTAGTATTTTTGATGAGAATTCTTGAAAATCTATTTTTTTTCCCCGAGTACTATTCGTTCAGAATATATTTGCTCAAGTGCAGTTTGCTCTGCTCTTTGTGGGAAGAAATGCTTATCACGGTATCTCTGCCTGCACAGTAGCAGGCAGCCAGAGTATTTGTCAGGGGTTAAATCAATAAATAAAGCAAGTGAACTTGCTCCTTATATGCAAAATAAAACGCAAAGTAAGACAATCAAAATTCATTAAAGTATGTGCAGACAATAAAAGCTTATTAAGCATTTCACACAAGGACAGTGGAAGTGGAGCAGCAGAGCTCCTGCAGCGAGGATCTGTTTGAGGCCCCCCCTTTTTAGTCAGAAATACCCGAGTTCGGGGGATCCATGAGCACTGCTGAGGGAGGCAGGAGCCGCCTTAAGGGCAAGGGTTTCCTGCTTTCTTTTCCCGAGTGCAGGAAAGAGCCTCCATTCCCGCATGGAAAGCTGTGTCCTGGAGGAGCCATCCCTGCCTGCTCTGGGCTCTCTGCCTAATTTGTGGAGGGTTTTCTCAGAGGGTCCCAGGAGTGAGATCCCCGACCTGACCTGCTTGTGCCTTCCTACAGAGGACACGGAGCAAATCCAGCCTGCAGGCAACCCCCTCCACAGGAAACCACGAATTAGCCCGGAAAATACATTAAACCCTCAGACATGCCCTGGGGTTGGCACCTGGAGCCTGCACCGTGTTCCTGGTGTGTTCTGGATGTTGCTGCTGCTCAGCACTGAAAGAGGAAGGAGGACTCTGTGTCTCAGGGATTGTCTCTGCCCCTCCAGAAGCCTCTATGCTCCACCAGGCTCTGTGAATTAACAAGGAGAGGTAAACTTAGAAGATAAGCATATTCATAGAATCAATAATATATTCAATCTCTATCTGTGAAGACACAGATTGTAAAAGCAGACCCAGCTTGTTCAGATTTGCTCAGTTAGAAAATTAAGTGACATCAAGCCTAACCTTTTAAAATATGAAAATCATCAAAATAGCATTCTTATTACTTGCTAACATCCTACCTCAGACTGTCCCTTTCCATAAGCTACGCAGCACATGGTTAATTCTTGCCTGGGAAAGTGCCAGGGAAGATTTAAATATGAAAGGGAATGTTGCTCATTCAGTAAGTAGGATTCTCTTACTCATTTATTATTGGCAAGAGATAAATCACAGAGAAGTTGGGACTGGAAGGGACCTCTGGAGGTCATCCAGTTCAACCTCCCTGCTAAAATACCCCATTACCCTTTGGAAAAACCTTGCAGTGCCTCGAGTTTTGGTGTTTTCTGGCAAATCAATACTCTGCAGAGGACCCTTTTTGAGTGTTCGGAGTCTGGTCCAAACTCAGAGTCACATCCCTGGTGCTCACAGGCTCCTGTGCTGTTTGATGCCCACCAGAGATCAGGCACAATCCTGGTCTTTGAGCCTATCAGAGCTTGAGGAGAGTTTGGCCAAGGCTCTCAGGGATGCCCAGGGTGGGATTTGTGGGGTGTCTGTGCAGGGCCAGGGGTTGCCCCGAGGGTCCCTTGCTGTTCTGTGTTTGCCTGTCCTGTTCTGAGAGCCTGGCTCTTGCACTCACTGCCTAACTTGGGTGGTTTTTAAATGTACAGTTCTGTGTAGAGGCTGAGCATGAAATGTCACTGTTTCAGAAATGGTTTGGTGTGGGTAAAAATGCCATGGGTGAGCAAACAGATAAAATAATTTTTTTCAAAGGAAGATAAGACCAGGAAAAAGCCTGTGATACATATTTTTCTATGTAAAATTAATTAGGTCAGTGTAATATAAAAAAAAGGATCCAGAAGTCATGCAGTGATTTGTGCTCAATCTTAACTCTGCCCTCCATCTTTCTCTTTTAAAATTCTCTTCGAAGCCACTTCTTTGGCTGCATTTCTCTCTTAGTTCCCCCCCAGCCCCCTTAAATCTCTGCCTCACTTCTTGGTTCTGCTGTTGTGTTTAGACACTAAGGAATTTTATCCTTCTGTTCAAGTTTATCCCATTGACAGAATTTATATCTAGGTCACAGAACTCACAAATGGATTGGGTTGGAGAGACCTCAAAGCCCATTCAGTGACATCCCATCCATGGGCAGGGACACCTCCCACTGTCCCAGGCTGCTCCAAGTCCTGTCCAGCCTGGCCTTGGGCACTGCCAGGGATCCAGGGACAGCCACAGCTGCTCTGGGCACCCTGTGCCATGACCTGCCCATCCTCACAGCCAGAAATTCCTTCCTAACATCTCATCTCAAAGTCTCCTCTTTCAGTTTTAGGCCTAAGTCCCTTTCACACCCTGTGTTTAATGTGTGTGTCCCCTCCTTGTGTCCTAGGGCAGGACAGAAGTTCTGCTCTCATTCTGTGCTCTCACCACACCCCAGCAGTGCCTGCTCCCCCCCAGCTGCATAGAACCAGAAAAACCAACATTCTGGGGGGCCCATTGGCTGCACCCTCTGGAGATTCCTGGGGGAGAGAAGGAAATAGGAATCCCACTGCTGAGCAGGACCATGGCCCCCATGAGTGCCTGTGAGATGAGACCTGACTCTGAGGTATTAAACAAGAAAAAGGAGAAAGCACAACCATAAAGACCTGAAATCTTTTAGGAACCGTGATGTTTCTGGTTTTTTCCCTCTCCCGGTTAAACATAAACCACTTTTAAGATTTGACATCTTATTTCTCTTAACAGTTTATCTGATTTCTCCTTAAAGGCATGAAACTTCCTCATGCCTTTTCCTACCACAAATCTTTTTCATGATAAGCTCTTGTAAGATATGATCATGTTACACTTTTTTTCTTAGTTAAATGGAGTGTATTTAGACTTGATCTATGTACCTCTTCTAAAAAGGGAGAATACCTGCCCCACTCTCAGGAGCCTCCTGGCTTGCTCCATCCCACAGTGCCCATCTGGCTTGGATGGCACTTGGAGAATTAGGCTGTTCTTACCCTGACCAACTCTTAAAGTATTTAAAATATCCCAAGCTAAGCATGGTAAAATTACAGGCCATGTTTTAAGGTATCTCCACAAGGCAGTAGAAAGTTCAATTTTAATTTTCTGAGTCTGATCCTGAGTGGACCAATCATTACTGTTTGTAGGAATTGCCTTTTGATTTATGAAAGAAATGATAAATTGGCTCCTCCAGGTCCTGTAGCTGAATCTGGAGGTTTGCCTGCAAAGTGTGGTCCAGAACTAATCCATCTAAGCATGCAACTTTACCCAAGCCTTCATTCTAATGCACCTTTCATTAAAGATTTCCTTTGAGCTTTTGTTGGTTTCTATGATTTCTGCTTCTGTATCTTGTTTTGGTAAAAGATATCAGGGAATGTTAGCAGGCAAAAACCAGATGTGTCCTCTTGTGCAGAGTCCTTGGGAAAGGACTGTGTCCTTGTGTCCTGGAAAATAAAAAAACACTGTTAATGTAAGGTATCAAGCAACTCAAACATAAAAGTGATAATTTAACAGGAATAAATAACAATATCAATATATCCCTAATATAAAAGGCACAAATTAGCAAGGAATACTTCTTTGGGGAAAGGGGAAACTGCAGTGCTGGGTTTTAAAGGAGTGGGTGTACTGGTCTCAGGGCTGGCTCCCATCTGTCCCTGGGGACTGGGAAGAGGCAGGGTGGCAGAGACACCAAGGGCTGGGCTCCTTGGGGACCTGCCTGACACTCTGGGCTCTGGGGCTCTCCAGAGAGAGATCAAACAAGAACAGAATGAATTTTGATGTGAAAGTGGGAAGTAATTTTATAAAAGGGTCTAAATGGAACTTATAACTCTAATTTAGCAATAAATATAATGAAATTTGGAGCAGGGTGTTAATTAAAGAAGTTCTTTTATAAATGGTGCAGATTTTTTTTTTCTCAGTGCTTAAGCTGAGAGTGAAGCCAAAGCAGAGTTGGAATCAAGGACACCTTCTATTAGCACATCATATTTTAAGCTGTGGGGATGAACTGTGACTGAAGGAGAAGAATTCACCGAGTACCTGGGGCAACAGAAGAAAAATGCCAGAAGAAAACACTTCCCATCTCATAAAGATGAAAAGCACAGGGACAAAACCCACAACCTGGGCATCAGGGGAGGAAGCTGAATACTGAAAGAGGAAAGGAAACAAAGAAACCTCTCCCAAAATTACAGCTTCAGAAATTCCCTGAAAGCAAGGAGAAGTCACAATGCTAAAACAGCTGATTCAATGTCTCCTCACCACTCCTTGTGGTTCCATGATTTCATTGCAGTGTGCTGCTTTTGTGAGCTTACAAAGCAGTAAAATATCAAATGCCAGCATTTCAGTAGAACATAAAAACCCAAAGCAAAGTTTTCACCAAGTCTATTCTGAACAAAAAACTTAATAAGCAAACTTTCTCATGGAAAAATGTCAGTGGTTTGTATGTGTGTGTTTTGTTGGCTTTTGTTTTAAAACATAATTTAAATGATTACTTAGGCCGCCAGAGTCAAATTCGCCCACTATTTTCCATTTGAAGATGCTTTATTCCATTTTGATTCCATACATTTCCACTGTAATATTTTTCTGTGCTTTAATTGGTCAGAGTCAGTTTTTCCATGCTTACCATATCCATGCTTAGACTGAATTATCTTGGCAAATTTCAGCAAACGCTGCTCTTCAGAATAAGATTATGAGGAAACATGAAAATCAGATCATATTCTGTTCTTTTTTAAACATCCATGGGAACAGAAATTAGAGAAAGGTCAGCCTAAGCAACTGTGATAAAGTACAAAGTCTTCAGAAATGTGGATTTATTTTCACAGAATCATGGGATATTTCAGAGAATATCCTGAGCTGGGAGGGATCCACAAGGATCATTCAGTCCTGGCTCTGCACAGACTCCCCAACAATCCCACCCTGTGCATCCCTGACTCTGTCCAAATTCTCTTGCCACAGGCATTTTAAGTTGGACACCTTCACTGGTGAAAACCAAGCATTTTTATAATTAATTTTTTGTTCTCTTTTCACATCTGTAACTGGCATGTTGCTTCCAAGAACGCCAGGAACAGAAAGTCACTTGGATTGGCACAGTAATTTTTTTTTTTTTTTTTTTAACATTAGGAAAATAATTCTGCCTTCCAAGAGAAGTTTAAATTTTTTAAAAAGTGTGAGACATCTGAAAAATCAGTAGTTAATTATAATTCCAGTATGTATCCTGTTCATTCCATCTGAATCCAATGGATAAAATCACAGTTTGAAAGCAGGGCACACCATACTGTGTATATCTTTGTCATCAACAAAACTTGAAGGAAAAATATCCTGTTTTATTCATTTCACATGAATTGCAGCAGCCTATAAATCCTGCAGGCTTGGGTTCCCCACCTTTCCTGCACCCAGAGCACCTTTTATTTGATATATTCCTATGGTTTAATGGTAATGTGGAGCATTTCACCTGCTTTTTCCAATTGTACAGCACCCCCAGGACAGCTGCACTATCTGCTACAAGATCAGCACACAAAAATATAACATTTTAGTGTATCATAGAAGGTAGGAAAGGTCAATGTTAATTCAGGCAGTCATTAACTAAAACAGGGTGTGAGCAAATAAAATTGTGCTGTGATTAAAAGGGAATATTTTTGATCCTGAGGTCATTGAGGTATATTTGTACCAGTGCAATTAGAGGATCCCAGGTTTGCTCTGACTCACTGTATTTCATCAGTCTGCAGTTGTTCAGATTTCCACCATATCCTTTTTATTCTTGAGAGAAACTGGTAATATATCACTCTCTATATAAATATACACATGTGAAGAGAAGGAGAAGTAACATCTCATCTGTACAAAAGGAGGAAAAATCACCCCCCAGCTTTATCACTGACAACAGCTGAGGGAAATTTAAGTTCTTTCATTTTATTTGCAGCGAGACTTAAAAATAGATTTGCAAATTCAGACTGGAAACTCTCCTATCCTTTTCCAAAAAAGAAAAGCACATCACAAAATGGACAAATCAATTCCAATTGCTTCTTGCCCAAAGAAACAGCACTAAACCTCAAGGTGTCTTAGGTAAAGATTCCAAATCAGGAAATGAAAAGCTGAACAAGAAAACGCTGAGGTCAGGCAGGCTCAACCTTTCCTTATGCCTTTTTTTTCATCCCTTCCCTTTCATGCTGCTGGGAAGCACACGGAGGGGATGAGAGGTGCTGCTGCTGGGCTGGGTCATTAGGAGCAGTCTGTATTTACAATTTCAGCTTGGGAGCCTCAGCAAGTCCTGGTGTGTGCAGCAGCAGCCTCCTGCCCTGGTGCTGCAGCTGCTTCGGAAGCCCCAGAGCCACGGAGTTCAGCTCTGCCCAATCTGGGAAGGTTGAAAGGTAACAAGGTTATTTCTGTCCAAGCTTACATATTTGCCACTTCGTGATTGCCAAATATTGCCTTTTTTTTCTGGTCTTGCACACGCAAGGGCTGCAAAACGCTGTGAGTTTTGGGGGATCCATCCCTAGGGGATGCTGTCCTTAGGGAGGAGGTGGCTTTTGTTGCACGTTTCCCGTTGTTATTAAAAACCTCCCAGTTAAAATGCTCACATGGACGTGGTGCAGCCCCAGCCCCTCGGTGGTTGGCCATACAAACAGAGTTCTTGCTGTGAGCCGAGCTTTCACTTGGATCAGGACTCCTAAAAGGCATCGATCCCACTCTCTTTGGAGAGCTGAGAGAAATGCAGCAACTTCTGGAAGCTTTTCCAGTTGAAATGCTAAAAAAAGAAAAAAGGAAAAAAGAATGTACTTGCTTTTGGAAGCTTTGGGGTTCTCTCAAGAGGAGGCTCTATCACAGCCTGAAAATTTGTCACAGGGAATGACGAAGCACTGTGGCAGCAAAGTGCTCAGTGAACGTTTTGTGGGGGATTACAGAGGGAAGAGCTTTTCTAAGACAAAGGACCTTCCAGAACTGACCCTGTCAATGAGTGGCTGCAGGCAAAAGCAACTTGATTCCCTCTAAAGATGAATTGGAATTCTACTCGAAAGGAAAATAAAAAGAGAAAGTGCTGCTGCTACAAAGAAGAGCTGGAGATGTAAGTTCTGGAAATGCAGTACAGAAAGATGGAGCTACATTTTTCATAATGTGTTAATTCTTTGTGCATGTTACTTTGTCAAAATTAATCCTCGTCGTTTACCCAGAGGAGAATAATGATCTGAAGCAGCTCTGAGAGCAGCAAAGTGTTAATCAGCTGTTTAGAGCTTTCCCCTTAGGCAGGCTCTCAGAACACAAGGAGAAACTCCATATCAAACAAGTCTTCAGTACAAACTACAAATGTCGTCGATTCCTGGGCAGGGACTGAGATTTGAGCCTTGTTAAAATCACTGGATGGGCTAACTGGGAGCTGGTGACAAACTGCTGAGGGTTCTCCTGAAGCCCGGCTCTCTGAGGGAATTTGCTCCAGGAGATTCCTCAAGGAACAGCAATCCCACAAATAGAAATCTGTGTAAATCCCACAAAGATAAACCTCCATGCTCGTGTTCTGTGGGGTTTGTGCTGCCCTGGCAGCCCTGGGGAGGATCCCTGAGAGGCCACACACGGCAGGATTATCACAGAAATGTGCACAGGAATGCAGAGGCTCCTTGGGATTGTCCTCCACCCAAACCAGGCAAAAGCTGTGAAGTGTCTGTTTGCAAAATCCAGGGCAGCAAATGTTTCTAAGGACCCAGATATCAGGGAAGAAGGAAATGGGATTCATCTGTGCCTTCAGCCAGGACAAAACCCCAGCAAAATCTGCAGGATCTGACCTGTGGGACATTCCTCCCTTCATGTGGGGGGCTCTCCGTGTTTGTGACATTCCAGAGCTCAACCCCAAAGGCAGGACTTGAAGAAATGTCTTAGCTTTTAAAACCTCTGCACCACTCTTCTGAATGGGCATTGATTCCATTTTCTTCATAAGAGTTTTGATCCTCAACCTGCTCAGGACACTTTTTTTTTTTTTTTCTCTGTTCTGACAACAAAGTGAATTTCTATCTCCAGAAATGCCTTCTCAGCAGAGGAAATGCAGTTTAAATTAGGTGGTAAATCTGATCCATTCCCACATGGAGGAGCTAATCCTGATCTCCATAGAAAGCTTTTTATTGTATTGAGCTCTGTATTCCATTGCCCCATGTAATCAAGAAGTATCCTCTGTATCTTGAATTAATTCATGTGAGTAGCTCTTTACTGAAGCACACAAGTGGCACTAATCAAATACTTTGGGGTGAGTGATCTTGAAACATATCTTTGAGGAATCCTGTGACAGGACTGGGAACTGGGAACTTGGTTTTGTCTGTCAGTGATCCTGCATTCAAAAGTCTCTCACTGCTTTTACTTGCTGAGTTACTACAGGAAGAAGATGCATTATTAATGTTTGGCTCTGCCTTTCACCTGAAAAAGATATTTTCCAAAAAGGAATGTAAAGGGAAGATCTCATCATTGTGTTTGTATTACTCAGATCTGTTGAGGAACATCATTCTGCCATTACTTCAATGTGTGGCCTGGAAAGCCTCTTCCACATAGCAAAAAATTCACTTTGCAGCTACATTTTCTCAAAAACTGGCTGTCAAAAAGTCATCCCTGTGTCATTTCTGTGTTTGATGCTGGCTATAAGTTGACAGTTGAAATAGATCTCGAGGAATTTCTGACGTAGAATGAAATAAACACATCCTTGGGAACAAAAAGAGCTTTCAAAAAGGTGCAGCTACTACTGTGAGCAGGTTTCAACTCAATCCTTTTTGGCTTCTTTTATTATCTGTTGTTTTTTTCCCCCTTTAAACTCCCAGAATTTCTGCCACACTTGCTACAAGGGCAAGCGTGGAGCGTTCACCCAAAACAAACAGGCTCCAAAGCAAAAGCAGAGCTCAGGAAATCACACAGGCCTGTGCCTGGGTGTTGGTTCCCATTTCAGAGAGCTCCTGACAAAAAGCAATGTGTCTCTGTCATATTCAAACTAAGAAGTGAAGCAGACAAAGCCTCGTTCTGCTTGCTGCAACAGCAGCTGTAACCTGACTAGAGACTTTTTTTCTCCTTTATTTTTTTTATTTTTCCTTCCTTTCCTCCCCTCTCCCCTTCCTTCTTCTTTCCTTTCTCCCCTTTCATCTTCCCCATATTTTATTTTTAATTTTCCCTTTTATTTTGCATCAGCAAGGTGCTGATGACATTTTTCATCAAGGTTGCACTTCAGAGCAGTTACAGAATCTTGTGAACTCAAGGTCAGCAAAACTGTAACTCAGACACTCTGCTCTTCATCTTGCTCTGTTTGGTGCAAAATTAGGAAGAATTCTTGACAAGGTCTGCACATCCACAGCATTCCTTCTCAGCTGATGACAGGGAAGGTGCTGCTTGGTGGAACATTGCGTATCAGCCCTCACAGAATCCAACTGGCAAAGAAAGCAGGCCCTTGTTATGCAAAATCCTTGTTTGTAAACAGTGTTCTGCCTTTAAATTGATTTTAATGCTTTGCCTTGGAGAGCTCCTGCACTGATTTTCACAACAGAATCCACCACAGGGGCCATCTGGTGGCAGCAGCACATTGAATCTGCACAAAACCTGTTAGGGGAAGATCTGGGGGTAAATTTCCAGCAGAATACAAAGGGATCTAACCCTGCACTTCTCTTAAGGAGTTATGTGTTATAACACACTCTAGGTTGGAAAAACTCCCATTAACTTGGAGGGAAAATATAACTTATTCCATGGCTGTCATCCCAAGATAAATGTCACTGCAGATATTAGAATATAATAAATTTCTATTTTATATTAAAAATTAAAACTGTTTCCCTTCCTGCCCCTGAGCTGTCCCCATTCAGGGTTTTTTGCTAATGGACTCCTAATGCCTTCTTTTAGGGAAGAACATCTTTTCCTTACTGAAGGGAAAACACCCAGGACTGCATTGCTCTGGTCAGTGCTGTAGAGATGCAAATGCAGATTAATTAAATGTAGAAAAAAAATGTAGCTCATTTGGTACCCACAGCTTATTACAGATACCCCAAACCTTAAGGCTTTGGAGCCAAGGCTTTAATAAATTTCATGCTTGAACCATCATTACTATTATAATTATGAAAAGGTGAAAAAATCCCTTGGAAGAACTATTTGAGATTCAGCCTCTCAAGGTAAATTTAAGACCTTAATTTCCTGGGAATGTTTTCCTGGGGTATTTTTGCCTGTGTCTCTGTGTATCTGGCAGTAGATGTAAATTTGGGGCAGTATCACTGAGTGGGTCCATGTTCTTTGCTTAGCACAGGAGGAATGCTCAGGCTGGGGCAGAGATGCTGCCTTTCCTGTGTCAGGAAATCCTTTCAGGAGGAGAGCACTGGATAATCAGGCAGATTTGCTTTCTCCCCTTGTCTCTGGATGTCAATTCTTGAGGCAGAGCTGCTGACTAAGGAGCAGTGTTGGTGCAGGGTTACAGCTCTCCAAAGGAGCTGCCTCAGTGCCTGTGGAAGCTCTGTTGGTACACAGACACCCCTAAAATCATCCTGGCAGAGCACTTCGGGTCACTAGACAGCACCTATCCAGAAGATAACCTCATTTTGAATTTAAAATGTCCCATTCTAGCTGGAAACATTTCGTTCTGCAGAGCCAGCGTTCAGCATTTCATCCAGCAGCTTTTCCTCAGGCAGGGTGGCTGCTGGGGTCACACCAAGCTGTGTCACCTGCCCTGTGCCTGTCCCCACACTGCACAGGGGGGACAGCCCTGGCCTTGGCCCTCTGAAGCCACCTCAGTTCCCAGGGTTGACTCAACACGTGCAGCTTCTGTGCCACAGCAGAGATTCACCCCACCCCACCCATTTGCCACTGAGGGCACCAGGGGACCCCTCCCAGCCGTGCCCATCCCAGAATTCTGTCCCCAGCTGCTCAAGACAACAGCAGTTGTATCCCAGGCTGTCAGCTGTGTGCCTGGCCCCATCCCTAGGTGATATTAACTTCCAGCTTTCCACACCGTGGTACAAAGCAAGAGTGGCTCAGAACATTTGTGCCTGGCCCAAGAACATCAAAGGAAATAGAAGTGACCTCCAGCATTTGGTGGAAAATTGAAGGTGCAAGCTATTTCTTAGTCTCATGCTTTTATGGATTCAAAACAATCAAAAAAGGATGATCACAGACAAGTGTGATGTAAAGGATAAAAAACAATCTATGGAAAGGATCAGAAACCCATCCTAGATAAAGCCTCTTTCAGCTGCTGAAACAACAGCAAGGGATGAAGTCATCCCTGGATGCCTCAACAAGTGCCTGTTATTGTGTGAATCACCCCCAGAGCACAGGAACCTGTAATTTCCACATGCAGAATGTCCCATTCCAGGGCAGTGAGGAGTGAGAGGGAGGAGAGCACACTCTGAGCTGAATCACTCACAGACTTAAAAGCCAACAGGTTCTGAGTCAGTAACCCCCAGCAGGGCTGGGACTGGGGAGGGGCTTCTCGTGGGGCACCTCGTTGGTTTTATTTTCTTTTCTTCATGTTAGAGCCAGGATTAATATACAGGAGTTACAGTTTTGTGTTTGGAGTCAGTGTTTATTAATTCTTACCTCTATTACAGCCTCACAAGTCATGAGCTCTAACTAGCAAGGTAGAAAATGGTGCTGTCTCTAACTCTTTCCAAGGTTATTTAAACACTAATCACCCAATAATGAGATGACACCTATATTATTTATATTTTTGACCCAATAATTGACCACCCAGGATCCACAATGTGGACCTTCTTCACCCAATTAGAAAAAAACACATGAAACCAAGAAGAAGAAGGTGAAGAAGAAGGACTTGGACAATGCCTTAAATCCTCCACATTGCTTCACATACATTACTATATACTAAACCCCAAAATTCTCAGTTTCCAGAATTCCAACAGTACCTGGTACAGAAAATATCCTTGAGTCCTCTGGGCTCAACTCCTCATCCCTGGGCACCCCAACAGAGCCAAAAGGCTGCTCCAAGGGCAACATCCACTGCTGGAAACACACCTGGGCCAGGGAGGGAGCTGGAATCCATCTCAGTCCTGCTCCTGCAGGCTCCAGCCTTGGCTCTCTTGGGGCCTGGCTGCAGCTTCCCCCACCCAAATCCCAATCATGGAATCTCTGGGTGAGTATGGAAAGGACCTCCAAGGTCACCATGTCCAACCTTTGACTGGGTATCTCCATGCCCGCTAAATGACACTGTGAAGAGCCACATCCACTTGTTTGTGGGTTTGGTCTGTTACCATAATGAGGTAAACTCATATTTTGTGTAATCCTGTGCTGATTTTTGGAGCTGAGAAAGCTGAGAAAGTCCTAATACTGCAGGAAATACAGGATTTACCCAGCACTGATGAGAATGCCTATGGACAAATGAGCACCAGCACCAATATTGAGGGATAGAGCAGGAAGGGTGAAATCCCCACGCCAGAGAAAAGAATGAGGTGTAAGCATTAGGACAACACAAGGAAATTCCAGCATATGCCACTGAGGCTTTCCTCTTGAAAGTTTTGGAAAACTTGAAGGTTTTGAAAGCTTTCCCTAGGTGAGAATGCAGAGCTTCAGGCCTGACTGACATCCTGTGAGATCACTGAGACATTAAACTGCTCCTGTGGAGAGAATTCCCTGGCTGCACCACATTCCCCTGCTACTCCTGAGGGCAGGGGAGTGAGGAGCCTTCTCCCTGCATCCCTGAGTGAGGACCCAGGTGTGCAGCTGCTCCCAGCCCTCCTGTGCTGTTGGCAGGGATACATCCATTACCTCTCAAGTGCCTCCCCAGGAGTGCTTGGAGCAGCAGCAGAGCTGTTGGGACAGAGTTTAACAGCCCCAGCTGTTCCTGGACCTCCCCAGCACTGATTAAAGGCTCACAACTTTCCCTTCTGCTGCCTCTGCTTGTCCTCAGCATCTGAGAATCTCCCAGCCCTCCCAGAAGAGCCCCTGCTGACCTTTTCTGTGATGGAACTGTTGGTTTTTAAGGCAAGGTTTTGGCCGTGTCCCTGCTGGTCCTGGGCAGAGTCACCCATCCTGTCTGCTTCAGGACACACACACACACACACTCCTGTCAGGGCTAAAACAATAAATTATTGGGCTTTATAAACTGTCTTTCAGCTAAGAGACCTCAGTTGTGCTATAAATAGTTCCAGAGCTGACCCTTCCACCGTCCCAATATCTGCTGTGTGGATGCACTGCTATAGCCACAGCAATTCCAAGGGATTAGAAATCCCTTGGAATTCTTATTTTTAAAATAAAATATATCCATATTATATTCAAAATATAAAAATTTGGATATAGTAATATTAAATGGATATAAAATATATCCATAATATATCCAAACACCCATATAAGAGCTCTTACAGCTTTTCAAAAGCATAAAACCATGGCTTTCTGCAGAAAGTTCCTCTACCTGTTGTAAGCAGTAAATGGGTGGGAACCTGTAATATTTATGTGCTTTATTAGGGGAAAATGCAAGTTTCAGAAAGTCATTACATTCTATATGTATGGTATGTATGAACAATTTGACCTAACTCACCACTGGTATATACAATCACAGCAAATGAATTTGTTGTATTGTGCAGTTTGACACAGTAAAGTAAAAAATATTTCCACCTGAGCAGCATTTCTTAGAATTTCAACAAAGCAGTAAATCTTAAACAATCCATGTTTTTTCAGTGGATGTTTTCAAGGGCTCCATTGTGGCAGGAAATGCTAATGTTATGAATCGATGTGCACTAACATTACTCATGCAATGTGCTTTTTAAAACGTAATTTAACATAATGGAAATCTCCTAGAAAGGTAGATATTAATTTTCAAAAAACTCTGATCATCCATTTAAATTAAAAGCACACCACTTCATTCCTCAATGCATAATGCAAACTTCTATTTAGAAGACAGATGCCATAATTTACACAGTGCAGAGATCCTCGGCTAATGTAACACCTCTGTTTCAGGCAGCAGTAAAACTGTCTTAATTAAGGAAACGCCAACAGATTAAAATGTTCTCATGGTTCATAAAATATTTTAGAGGGTGGCTTGGCAGCATTAGTACAAATGTTGTGAAGCCTGGTGTGTTTGAAGCTTATGCTCTGCACTTAAATTAAAGAAAAAAAAAAAGATGCAGTGAACCACAGAAAAAGATGGCAATGTCAGATTTCTATTGCCATATGTTGATATATGTAGTTATTGGGATTATTTAGTGGTTGGAGTGGGTTCCTATATGGCCACATCTCAGGGTCACCAGTGAGTTTCTGCTGTGCTTTCACATCTCCAGAAGTTCCAGCCACTGGAGGAGCAAGAGCAAAAATTCATCTCAAGGTAAGGATGAAATTGGACGAGAAAAGGAGCTGAGAGAAGGCTGGGTGAAATAAAGAAAAATTTACTATAAGAAAGAGAAACTTTCCTTCAGTTCAGCACGTAAACAGTGCACAGATAATGAATGAGAGGTTTGCAGGAGATGAATCCACAGCACAGCACCTCACCTGACTGTAAATAACACATATTCACATGGGCCAAACTAATTTCATTTAAGCCACAGCTGGTAGCAAAAAATCTACATAACTGGGGGCTGTTCCAATCAGCCCTGAAGTTTGGAGTGAGCAAATCGATTAATTATGCATCGATTTTCCCAGGCATGTTTGCTCCAGTAGTGCACAACTGCGAGTTTGGCTCCGGAGTGCTGGAGCATCTGTTGGATATTTCCATCCAGCTCCTGAACACAGGCTCAGTGGTTCCTTCCTGGCTGCAGGCATGGGCAGAGAAGGGAGCAGCTGTTTTCAAAAAGCCACACCATCCCAATGGACCTGCAGAGAACGCTGGGTTCCAGCCTGGCCCAGGGGAGGAGAGGCACCTTGTCTGTTTGCAATTAGGCAAGAATCATGATAGGGGCACGTATTAATTCAGTAGAACAAAACAGAGAGAAGGGAAATGCGTGTCTTTTCATGAATTAGTGCTGGGTGATGCTGACTAAAGCAGAAAGTAACTGGAGATAAGTTTTCCTTCTTATTTCTTTACAAGAAAATCTGTCTGCACTTACCCATTATCTCTTACACAGAGTTCTGTGTTCTATGAATACAACCCTGTAAGAAACACAGCTCCCTTTTGCACTGAATCTGCCAAGTCTCATTGATTTTAACAGTTACTGAGGAAATACAGCTCCTTGCTAGGCACAGAGTGAGCCCTGTACATCAAGTACGGGGCTGGAACCTGAGCACAGAGCTGCTGAAATAAGTACCTGAGAAGTAGCTAAAGCTAAGGGAAGTGAGTAAAAACATCAGTTAATGGGAAGTGATGACTGAGTAGGGATAAAATAGAGAAGCTAAAACCGATGTGATGTTGGAAAATGAGACTTTCTAGTTAGGATTCAAATATCTGTTACATGGAGTTTTAATGAAGTTTATGCCCTGGCAGTGCTATATAAATCTAGAGCAGAAGACAGATTTAATACCATTAAATATTTGTCAGGGATTTAATGTAGTAGATAATATAACAAGCACTATTAGAGCTGGCATTACAATTACCTATTTTTACCAAGTTCCAAGGCCTGTGGCTGCAGGCAGAGCTTTGCCTGAGACAGGACTCAGAACCTGGGCTCTATTTCTGTCCTTGGATCCCACTCAGGCTCTGGATTTCTCAGCTCTTCTCTAAACCAGCTTTGCTCCCTCCCTGCAGAGATGGCCACTGGCAATGCTGTAACAGGAATATTTCTATGACCTTCCTTTTAACAGAAATTGGCTAATTTGACCTGCTGGTTCTGCATGTTTTTTCTATTCAAGAGCAGAATATCATCATCAACCTCCTCAGAGCGAGACAGCTGCTGCCAAAACCAACTTCCTTTTCTCAGACAGTGACAGGCCCTGGTCCTGCAGCCCCCTTCAGTCAGAATCTCCAAACTGTTAGCTCAGGGAATGCCTGTCCTCCACATCGCTTGTACATTTTCTTTTCTCATGTCATCCCAGCTTTTATGCTTGGCTGAACGAAAGCCAGATAAATAAAAAAGGGTTTGAGCTCTGCAAATGTGGGGAAACTTTTGTTTCACCCAAGAGCTTGGGATGGATAAAGGCGTCACTAGATTTATTTTCATTTATACAGATTAATTTATATTATTTGGTTGGTTAGTGAGTTTGTGTTTGAGGATTTTGTGCAGTCTGTAGCAGCTACCACCACACAGCAGATGGAAACTGCTTTTTAAGAATATCCTACTGCTTTGCCCTCAAAAATTTAGAGTTTCTGGGTCATAATCATCTCTGTGGAAATTAAAATGCTGGGAATTCAGATACTTGGTTGTTGGTTTTTTGAATTTTTAAAAACAGTAGTTCTCAATTAATTAAAGCAGAATAATTAATTCTTCAATGTTTATGATTCTTTTGTTTAAAACTTTTTAGTTGTCAGAGCTGAAAGAGCCCTTGGTGATTGCTGCTCCTGAGGAGCACTAAGAAGGGAACATCTCATGGATGGAGTTGGTGGCTTCAGTGCCATTTATTTGAGGAACACATCTAAAATTAATATTTCCAACATGAGCCAACTCATAAAACTTTCGTTGTTTTCACTTGTATGCAGTAAAAGTTGGGTTGGAGACGTTTTCATGCTGTGTTTTGTGGCCACTCATCAGGTGATGTTTTTTGTCTAACAATGGAAGGAAGTGAAATAAAAGATGTGTTATCATGAACCAGAAGTGTTTGGGAAATTCATGCCAGGTTTCATGGGAAGATAAATCATACCCAGACTGTCCAAGCCTACATTTTCCACTGACAGGCTATCAGCATCCCAGGAAAAGTGAAATTACTGCTATCTGTTAAAAGTAAACCCACATTTTTATTAGTCATTTCTCACTAGCTGTAACTCAGCCTTTCCCAGGATTTGCAGTTGTGTGAGAGGCAAAGTCAGACACAGAAACACTAATTCCTCCCCTCCGGACAAGAAACCCTTGGTAGGGCACAGGGAAGCCCACTTTTCCTGTTTTTTAAAGGAGGAGAGGGAATGTTTCTTTCTTCCCTGTCTCTGCAGTATGTTGGAAGCACAGTATCTGCAGAGGAAGGATGTGCTGGGTCTCAGCCTGAGGGGTCAAGTCCCCAGGGCTTCCTGAGTGATGAGCAGATGAAGCCAATGTTATTTCCCTTCTGGAGCTCAGCAGGGATGCCCAGGTAGGGGCAGCTTTCCAGGATGTCCCCATGGCTGTGGCAGTGCCAGCCTGGCTCCTGCTGAGCTGGCCCTGAAGCCTCCACACACAAATTTTCCATTAAAACTGTTTGGACAAAGAAAGGATTAGAAATTCTGGAACTCACTCAGATCTGTGGTGCTGCACTCACTGTTCTTCCTCTGATTGCTGGTCTTGGCTTGCCCCAAGGGTCCCTCACATTTTTTACTTCAACAAATTCTATCAGAATTTTCTGTTGAACTGATGGGGACATTTTCTTCTCTGGCTCCAAATCCATTCCTTTCCCTCTGATCCTAAGCATTTCCCTTCTTCCCTTCAGCAGGATGAAGCTCTGACTTTAATGTTTTTCATGGTGAATGGGGTGTGAGGGAATGGGGGCATTCCCAAGGAATGGTCTGGAATTTGGGTCAATTCTTTTTAAAGCAAAAAGATCCCACTTTAATTCACACTCAGAATTGAATCAGGATCTTGCACATGGCCCAAAGTACAGCATTATTATGACTAAATGCAGTCCTTTTGCTCCAGTGAAAATTGTGGGTATTTCATTACGCAGTGAATATTTATCTAAATTCTCCCAGTAAAAGACAGATCTCACTGGAGAACTGGAGATACTCACTGGAGTAACACATTCCTCTAAAAGCTGTATGTAAATAATAACCAAGCCAGAGCACACAGGCTGCCATGGGAATGGGGATGTGTTACAGCATTTTGACTACACAGCTTCACTCCTGGAGAGAATCAGGCAGATTAAGAGGAGTTTTTAATGGATACAATCATTGTTTACAATAATAACTTAAAAGGCCTTGGGATTAGGCTGTGCCAGGGTCCCCTGGCACCCAAAGGGTGCCAGAGCCCATGGGAAAACAGGCAAATGAGAGATGTGATCTGTATTTCCCAGGAGACAGGGTTCTTGCATTTCTAAAAGGTCCAAGTGTAGCTTTTTCAATCAAAAATTAACAGTTTTAATGACTTCAATAAAAATTAAATTCCTACTGAGAAAGAAACAACAAGTGTATTGTATAATCAAGGTTATCTTTTTGAAAACTCTACTTCCCAATCTGTGAAATGCCTAAATACTGGAAAAGATAATTAAGAAATATAATTCATACTTGCAAGGGTTATAAAAGGCATTGAAGTAATTTAAATTTCAATCTCACAGTTCAGCAAATGCACTCAGAAAGCTACAAAGGAAAAACTCTTGGATAAAAGGTGACAAGTTCATGGTAAGCATCATCATTAAACCCAAACATGTCACAAAGCAGCACAACAAGAAAATTCAAGTGCAAACTCAAGTGAAAGAGAAATAGCTTTTTGTAGATAGCTTAATACAAGCTGTCACAACAGCTCCTTTGTTTAAAAAATAATCTAAGAAAGATGAAGATTCCAAGTAAACTTGGAACAGCTTATATGAAACCCAGTGTTTCCTGAATGCCTGAAGTGGAATATTGGGAGCAGCACGTGATGCACGAGGAGATTTTACAGCTGGAGCAGCCTCACCCTTGCTAGCAGAGATAAGGGGAGGGCCAGAACTCCCAGGTCAGACTCGCACTCTTGCTTAGATATAAAACTTACCCTTGTTGCTAAAAACCAGTTTAAGCCTAGAGATAAATATGATATTTTGTCAACCAAGAAAGACATTTTGTCTAAGGAGTCAGGAAGAATCAAAAGAAAGACAAAACCATATACAGGATCATAAAAAGTCCTGAAAGCTCAAATTATACCAGATGCATACAAATTAGCAATATTACTCAGATAAGACATTCTTTAAAAAGAGAGATAACACTATTAGTGTAATTACTGACTGCCTGGTCCAGCACTGGGAAGAATTAAATACATTACACTTCTGGATAAAGCCAAAGCAATTATGAATTTCCAGTTCTTTCCAACTTAAAGACCTGTCTGGTGACTCTCTCTAAATGGGTCTAATGCAGCAACTCCATGCTAATGCTAAGCCCCAGGTATCCCTCAGCCTTCTGGCTGCAAGGCAGAGTCAAGAAATTCCCAGTTTGTCAGTGCAGCCTTTTGCCCCTCCATTACACAAACTTCCTTCCCACTAACCTCCTGTCCAATGCTCCCCATTCTCTGCAAAGAAAGCCCAGCTCTGATGGCATGAGTGATGGATTGACAAGCCCTGGGAAGTGTTACTCCAAAGCAGGGCAGTGAAACCTGGGAGGTTTGTTCAGGCTCTCTAGTGCCCTGCATCAGAATAAACCTGGAGTTAATCACTTCAGTTGTGCTGGCTTTGACACACTGCTTTCAATCTTTATGAATTATGTGGGTTCTAGGTGTCTCTCAAGCTTGGAGCTCTCCTGCAGTGGGGCCACCCTGGTTGTGTTTCCTTCTCTTCATGCCTTGTCACTGATGAAGTGTCCCTGTTAGTGGTGACTTACAGCCTCTGCCACGCTTGGCAGATTTCCTGTTGCTCCATGTGTTATTTGTTAGCAAAGAAAACTGCAAATTTTTCCAGGTGACAAAGCTCGTAGGGCAAATCTGTCTTCTCTGTGCTGGAGCCAAGGTACTTCTGTCCCCTGCCTTGTTCTGCTTTCAATGCAATAATATTTTTGTGAAGGGACAAAGCAATGCAAAGAAGGTGAAGGGATGCAGAGGTCAGGTGGGAACTGATTTGTAGTGGTGGAGCTTTCAGGAGCTGCTCAGTTTTTACCTGCACCCAGCATCTGTTCCACCTGTCCCCCCCAGTGGATCTTTTTGCTCTGGAAAGCTGCACAGAACCTTTCAAAGCCCTGTTTGAATGAAGAGCTGCATTTGCAGACACCTTCCCTGTGTGTCCTGCCTTTAAGGAGCGGTGCCTCCTGCCTGGCATCCCCTGTGTGCTGAGCAGGAGCCCACAGCCCTTGTCCTGGGATACCAGCAAAGGTGTCAGCCACTGCAGTTGTGGTGACAGGTACACGAATAATAAAAGAAAGGCTCTATAAAATCAGGCCTGCTCTATTAAATTAATAGCTAGCTTGTCATTTCTTCTAAGTGCAGCTAACAAGTAATCTGTAAGTTCCCATATGAAGCTGTTCTGAGAATGAGAAGTTCTTTTAACACAACAATCTATTCTGAGGGTGAAAAATAAGTGCAACTGTAATAACAAGGGATTTGTCCCATGAGAATCAGTAAACAAAATATCTAAACAATCCGAGAATAGATGGATTTAATAGACAAGTAAAATACCTTTTACTAACCAATAGAATAATTAACAAGAAACCTATTAACTAATTTGAAGTTGCCCTCAAGGTTTGTAAAAACTGTATAAAAGACAGTATGTAGCCATAATAAAGAACCCTCTGAACTTTTACTGTGTCTCCTGCGTGTTGTGGCCTCTCAACATCAACAGGCAGCGACTGGATCCTCACCCAATCCAGCCTCACTGCAGTTATTGTTCCCTACCCACAGAGCCACGTGCCTGGGACTCTTCCCTGCAGATCAGAAGCTGCGGTGCCCAGACAGTCCACAGGGAAGAGTTTCTGTCATGTGAACTGCAATAAGCTCAGAGAAGACTGAAGGGACAGAGTGATGCCCTCCAGAAAAGAATCTGACCGAGAACATTATTAAAGAATCAAACCCCTCCCAGTTTAAGAGTATGCAAACCTCAGAGGGGAAGGGGGCAGAAAAGGAACCTCAAATCCCTTCTTTTGGGCCAAGGAGCTGCAGACACTGAGGATGCTTTGCACCAATAACTCCTCCTCCTCTTACCATCACTCACCCTGTGGAAGCAATGGAAATGCTGTGTGTGGTACCTGGCTCTGTGTGCTTCACGCAGCACACCAGGAAAAACTGACTGCTGGTTGCTTTTGTGCAGACTCTGAGCATGTGTTCATTCCTCAGGGCAACACAGACATCTGGAAAGGTTTCCAGTGCACAGCCACACCCCCTGTGTCTGGAGTTATCTCCCAAAACATGAACACCTATCAGCACTCAGATTTCTGCTGGGCAGATCAAAGGGTTATCCACAGGCACTTCAGGAAGCCAAGGGTGCTTTAAAGAACTGGAATACCTTGAAGGAGTAGTAAAGAAGAATCAATTTAATTACTGGTTTATAGAGAATTAATAGAATATGCTTGAATAGTCAAGTGTGGTAGTTAAAAGATCATTTTGACAACTTCCCAACAATTTACAATCATCTGCAGCCCTACTCTCAGGTATTACATGCTAAGAGAGGCTTTGATTTTGTCACTCCATGACTGAGACATCTGGCACACTTCATTTCCATGACTCCATTTCTTCTGGGAAACTGGAAATCTCTTGACAGAAAGTACTTGACAAAAGCTAACTACTACTTCACACAAGTGCCCTTAGTTTCCACCACTTTCTGAATAGAGTTTGGAAACTTTTCATTCTTTAAACATAAATCAGATGCCTTCAGATTTTTCACACTGTTCTATGGCATTATTTAATGAATTATAGCAGGAAACAAAAACAGGAGTCCCCTCAGAATATATTTTTTACCACTAGTGACTTATGTTATTCATGTAGAATTGCCAAAGAAATTCATGTAGTCACCTAAACCCTCCTTGTACCACGTAGGTTAATGCCCCTGCTTTGGCAGTCAAGCAGAATCTGATTTTTTAGAACAAATCACCCAGAGTTCACCGTTACCCATTGTATTATTTTTTTGTTCATGGTTCCTGACCACTTGTGTTAAGAGTCCACTATAGTTTGCTTCAGATAGTTTGGATTTTTATTCCAGTATAATAGAGCAAACAATAACATTAGGACTTGAAAATATCAACAGTAGAAGAAGGAGATGAATCAATGAACAGCAATGGATTGAGGACAGTGCAGCAGAACCTGCTGTTATTTTACACTGGTTACAGTTTGCCATCAAAAGAAAATCCTCCCACTCACACTGGGACTGGGAAGAGGAGAGCAAGGCCTCATGTTTGGAGATGTAAAATGTTGAATGCACCTCTTTTTCAAAGCCTTTGGTAATGAGGATACCATCAGCACCTGTGACCTATCCTGCAGCACCTCCAGCCTGCTCTGGTACAAACACCAGCTGCACTCCCTTCAGCTTTGAGGCCAAAACCTGAATTCTTGTGTGCCAAACAGCCCCAGAGCCTTCACCAGGAGCTTGGCATCCACATGAGCAGTGGGATATTTTTATCACAAAGGGTAATAAAGAACAAAAGCCATAACCTTGGCAGATCACAAGTGCTGGTGCCCCATGGAGAACAGGAAACAGACTGGAGAGGGTTTGGTTTAATCAGGATGTGAAGCCCTTTGTTTCTCATGCCATTAACCTTTGCACTTTCTATGGTGCAAAGCCTCTGGTGGCAAAAGCCTGTTATATTAATGTTTCATTTCAGTTTTATATTCCTTTATGTACCTGAAGTTACTAAATGCAATTCAGTTTAACATAAAGTGCCTGACTAAAGACTCTGTCTCCAATCAAGTCTGTATTTACATTGTTGTCCTCCCACCTCATCAAATAAAAACTCCACAGAGAAGAGACAACTTTCCTTTTCCTCTCTTTAACAACATCCTGAACTTTAAAATAGTTAAGTGATCCTCCATTTCCTATATAATCACTGGCACTAAATGAATTTATCCTTATACATCCTGAACACAGATTCCTATACTCATATTAAAATAAAGATTTTTGTGGTCTCTCATTTCCATCCTGCCATTTTTCTTTTCCCATAATGAGTCAAAACAAAGGACAGAGTTTCTGCCTGTTTTCTCTTTATACATCTTTCCCTTTCCTGGGCTCCACATGCCTGACTGCAGTTTCACAGCTCCTACACATCCAGGTGCCTCTCCCTGATTTCTTGTTTCCTGGGAAAATCCAAAGGGATCACAGCTTCTGGAATTACCTCTGGTCCTAGACCAAAAAGCCTCTGGTCTAGACCAAAAAAAAAAAGGAGAATTGAGGCTTAATTGAAATGCATTCTTCCAATAACATATCCTCAAACTTTGTCTCACCCAGAAAACTGTTCTTTTTTCTTTGTGACAGTAACATTCACTCAAATTCTACTTCCACACCCTGGGTCCTGTTTGGAGCCCTCCCTGCAGACAGGGACACCCAGGGCTGAGGAACTCTCAGTTTTCTCACCTGGTGTCACCCATGCAGCTCTTTGAAGGCAGAGGACTGCTATTTTCAGAGAGACAAAATAAAAGATGTGCAAACCCTCCAAAACTGAGAGTTTTCCACTTGGCCCATGTTGCAGCAGCCTTCCTTAATTAGAGGGTAAAAATGAGCTGAGGTACAGACTTCTTGTTAAACACAGCATGAAAAGGGTCCTAATTTATTCCTCTTCATGGCTTGGTCATTTTAACTCCAACTATTCAGTCACTCTGGCTGCAGCAAACTCATATGGTAGGCTTCCTTGCAGCCTCTGACTCCTTGACATTTCCTGCTAAACTCTGTAGGGATCAGTTTGCAGACTGTGACTGCAGGCTTTTACCTGGCTCGATTGCGATTGCAGGTTCCAGCAACAGCTCTGACTGCACACCCAGCCTGACCTCCCAGCAGGGATTCCTTCTCCTCAAGATCCTCCTTCTTCTTCAGGATCCTCCCCTTTATGTTACTTAAGGTTCCTCCTCCACAATGATCCTCCCCTCACCAGCTCACCTCCTCTTTTCCTCTTTATTGGATACAGCTGTGACTAATCAGGGGCCAGGCTGTATTGTTAATTAACACAGCTGTTACTTATCAGGGTGAGGCTCTAATAATTAACACAGCTGTTACTTATCAGGGTGAGGCTGTATTGTTATTTAACACACCTGTTATTTATCAGGGGTGAGGCTGAATTGGTTAATTAACACAGCTGTTATTTATTAGGGGTGAGGTCACCTGTATTCCCATCCCCTACTGGCCCACAATAATTTGAAGGTGCTGCCTCATTCCAGGGCTGAAAGCCTCCCTTTGAGGCAAGCCAAGCAGAAAAAAGGTGGCACATTTTAAATACAAATTCATTTTGTCACAGGGCCTGGTCATATCCCATGTCAATGTGTGCTTGTTCTCATTCAGGACAAACAAAAACCTCAGCCCCACTGAAGGTCCCAGGGAAGGGAGAAGAGCAGGTTCCACACTGAATGCTCCTGGGATTGAGGATTTGGGAACAATTTCCCAGTTGGTTTTGGAGTTAGCTTTGGATCTTTTCTACATAAAACACAACTGTACTGAAATCTGGCACTCGGGAGATGATGTTTGGAAAAATCTCCACAACTCCAGCTTATTTTTAATATAATACAAAAGATAGCCCAAAATGAGCTCAGCACAGTACCTGCAGGGGAAAAAAGGCACCACAAAACAAAGCCAGGAACTGGCACTGTGTCAGCTCGGCACAGCAAGGGAGCAGCATGACCAGCTGCCAGCTCTCAGCAGAGAGAAACTGATGAAAAATTCCCAACTCCTCCTCATTACAGGCAGACTTTTGTCACCACAGCAAAGTTCCCAAACTGCAAATCAAGTGTCACTGTGGCAGACACAAAAAAAACAGGGACAATAGCTGCTAAAATCTAAATCTCATTTGTTCCTCCCACAGTCAAGATGCTTTTTGGCAAGTGGCTGGTGTTTACTACTGACTCCTATTTTCTGAAGCAGATGAGCAGCCCAAGGCAGGAATGACAGTTTTAGAAGACTCGGGGAAGCAGGTGGAATATTTATAGCTTGTAACATCATTTCCAAGTGTCCCTGGCCCTTCTGATGTTAGCAGGGCTGCAGAGCAGGTCACAAAGGCTGGATACCCTGTTTGCCTGGCATTCAGCCTGCTCTGGATGTTCTCCTTTGTATCAGGAATCTTTTCTTCCATTTGCTCCTTAAGACTCAATGCCTAAAGAAGAGCTTGAGTGCCTCATGGTGAATGTGTTTCATTAAAACTTCTACCAAAACTCCCATCTCAAGGCAAAACAGTTTAATGCCTTTCTTTGTTATTCTGTTTCATCTGAAAGAATCCTGCCTGTCACCTGATGTCCTTGTCATGACCCTACACTCACTGATGTATTTGGGATGGGATATTTTGGTATGATTTGAAAAAACTGACCTTTGTCTTGAGGTCCTGCTTTTGGGAAGGGACTCTTTTGCTTTTCCAAGCTGGAGGGCTACATTAAAATGGGGATGGCAGGAGAGCACCCACTGCTCCCTGGACTGGAGCCCCTGACTTCCCAGTTTAGCTGCAGTTAAGCACAGTTTCTATCTAAAAACATCCAATGCAAGAAGACCACAAACCAGAAATCAGTTTTCACTGGTGGGGCAGATGCCAGGCCCTGCTGCTCTGTGCCTGGTGCTGGTTTCTCCCAGCAGAGAGGCAGACAAGCTGGTGTGGGTGCTGAATGCTCAGCCCAAGCAGCAGCAGGGGTGGCTATGCTGGGAAATGCCAGCAGGGAGTGTCTGCATCCCAAACATCCCTTGCATTTCCCCAGCTCCAGCGAATCCACAGGGCAGTGCCAGCTGGGGAGTGATTAACAGCTGGGCAGATTGAGTGCCTGAAACCCTGGCAGCTGTCTGCTCACTGCATGTGAGTCAGAAACTTTCATTAAGGAGGATTCTCCCAGCCAGGATGGATTCCCCTCCTTCCCAACACTCTGTGTCTCAGCTGCTGCAGTGAGACATTGTATTGAAATTCCTCTTGGCTCCTTATTGCCCAGTAAGCTGCAGGAGAGCAGTGCTGTAATTTTTTATGTTCTTGACATTCTCTGATAGGCTGCTATCAAGGCAGGCCATACATTTCTAAAGATACAGGGCTGGTTTGATCTCCCTCCAATGTTTATCATTAGGAAAGTGAGGTTAGGAAGAAACTTCCACAATTCTGACACATACCAAAAAATTAATCAGAACCAGAGCACACAACATTTACACCCCAAATCAAAACATAGGAAACATAAGACCCCAGAAAACTACGTTAAGGAAATGTCTGGATAAACATCTGCAACTGAGCATGGACAGGATGATGCTTTCATTTGAAACAGTTCAGTCAGAATCAATGAAAACATTTCCATTGATTTCAGTGAGAAATTAATTAGAATTCCAGCAGCTTTGGGCAGGACTACAGCTAACTGAGGCCAAGAGGTTGATGTTGTGTGCTGACCCACGTAGAATTATGTGTCACAAATATAAAGTTATTATTACATACATGTGAAATACAGATTCTTATTATATATAATGGTATAATCAGTATCAGGGTGCAGATCAGAACATGAAACCTACTTCTACCTCAGAAAACCAGTTTATTCTGTTCTGTGTGGGTCTTTCATTTCCCAAATCTCAACCATAAAAACAAATTCCAGACTCTTGGCTCCAAAGCTCATAAATGCTCTGCTCTAAGAGCAGAAAGGTAAGAGTCCTGAAAGGTTAATAATTTATAGGGAATGTTTCAGTGCATGAGCAGTGTTTATGCACACTGTACCTGAAGGAAGGAGACATCCAGGATCTTCTCACAGCATTGGGGTTTTATGGGACAAGTCCAGACATTGCTGTTACAGAATGTCAGTGATGTGTTGTTAACTACAATAAAATTAAAATGTGAAGGCAGTTTTCTGTCCCAGGCCAGGCAGGGACAGTGGGAGGTGTCCCTGCCATGGCAGGAGTGGCACTGGATGGGATTTAGGGTCCCTCCAACCCAAGCCAGTCTGGGACTCTGTGAGTGCTCCACTGCACAAAATCCTGGCTCTTTTAAGGCTCTGCCTAAGCTGTGTGGGCACAGGGGTAGGACAGGAGCAGAGGGACAAGCTCATAGATTGGCAGTGCCATATTGCTGAGGAGTTTCCTCACTGATTCCCAAAATAAATATGCTCTGTCTGAGAAACACCTTGACTTCCAGTCAACTAACCTCATCACTTTTCTTTATAGACCTTTTCACTGAGATACTAATGAGGAAACTACATTTTACTTCATGCATTATAGATGTTTAAATGTTACTAAAATAAAACTCTCTACAAAGAAAAAAAAAAAAAAAAAAAAAAAAAAAAAAAAAAAAAAAAAAAAAAAACCAACACATTGCAAATGGGAAATACCAAATTATGAGTAAGTGTTCACAGAACACTGTGGGGAAAAATAGATCTGGAGTTTCTGGCAGCTCAGAGTAAAGCATCTGATGGCAGACTGTGTTAGGAGGAGATCTGTGCACATGAAATAGGAAGCAATTATTCCATGTTTACTTTGTGGAGAGAGGGCATCCTTTGAAGTGTTACATCTCGGGTTTGGCTGTGGCAAAAAACATGCCCTGCTTGGAATCTTAACCAGAGGAAGGAGCTTGGGTTGTGCTGGAAGAGCAGAGAGCACCGAAGTCAAGTTTTCCAAGCACTTCAGTAAATACAGTATTGTTCTACATGGCAGTTTTATATCCTAGAAGAAAATACAAGGTGGATTCTAGGCCAACCCCATCCCCTCCAAAACCAGAACTTCCACCTCTCTTCCCCACCTGTCTAACCAGGAGCTAAGCAGGGACACTTCAAGGTTCCAGGAAATCTGGGACACCCATCACATATGCTGCTGCCTGGGGCTGCTCCAGCAAATGGGTAACCCAAGACACTCTTTGTCCACAGCTTTTAGGAGTGAGCTTAAATAAAGCATCTATCAAGACCAGTCTAGCTTTACCTCATCCTCCTCTGCATGGCAAGCAAAACTAAATGACCATTCATGGTCTCTACAGTCCAAATTTTTATAGAATCATAGAACCATCAGGGTTGGAAGAGCTCTCTAAGATCATTGACTCCAATCATTAACCCAGCACTTCCAGCTCCAAATATAGTCCAACCTAGATTAAGCAAAATTATGACTTTGGAACCCCTAGCAGAAATTAATCATCGATGAAAAGGAATGCAAATCGAACAGGAAAAGTAATGAAGGTTATATTACATTAATCCTAAATAAGTAGAGAAAAGGCCATTCAAAGCAGAACTTGATGTAGCAGCACCACAGAGATCAGAGAATGCTGACACATCCTTTGGCTTTAACATCCTGAAGAGGACACAGGTCCTTCCTCCCCTGTAATGAAAAGCTTTCACATAAATAGAGCCCTGATGCAATGAACACCACCTGGCTGCTTTGCAGTGCCCGTCCCCAGGTCTGAAAGCACTCAGCAGAGCACACAGTCTCCCTGAGGGTGCTGGCACTCTGTGGGCTGGGTGTTGGCACTCCAGATGCATCTGTACAGTCTGAGCTTTCTCTAACCTTAAAAAAGGATTCAATGCACTTATTAGCAGAATAATTCTAAAGTTCAAAGAACAACAAATACCGATTCATCCTACCAGCTTTCCAAATACCTTGTAATTAAGATTATTTGTTCTTTGCATGCTTACAGAGCAGCTCTGAGCAGTGATCAGGAAGAGGCTGGGGATATCTCCCCTGTAATGTTCAGGGCTGATTAACACAGCACCAGGCTTTACTGGCAAAGGGCACACCACAGCAATAATGAGCATTCCTAACAGTGGGACTGTCACTGTGGGCTTCAGTGGCAGGCAGGGAAATGTCCTCAGTGCAAATCACCTACCAGAAAGCTAAAGCAAGTTCTCCCCAAGGGCTTGTACACTTGCCAGCAGAGAAAAAAAAAAAAAAAAAAAAAAAAAAAAAAAAAAAAAAAAAAACCAAAAAAAACCCCAAGAAACCCCCAAAAAACAAAAACAAAAAAACCCCCAACCAAAACCCCAAAGATAAACTGGAGTTCAACACCCTGCAGGTGACTGGGTTTTCAAACCAGTCACTTGTGTCTTGAATTGCTAAGCCCAGCTGGATGGGGGCACCAAAGGAGATCTTCCTCTGGATCACACAAGGCTGTGCCTCCTCAGCAAAACCTCTCTGCAGACACTAAGATGCTGCCTGTGAATAAAGCTGGGTGACACCAGCCCTTCCCTCTTTCCAAGAAGGATCCCAGCTGCCTTCTCTCCACAAGGGGAACAGGATGGGCCCACCAGCTTCCTCTGCATAGCTGCCAAAGACTGGGCAGCAATTCCTACATCCACATGAATTCAGCTCTTTGGTTGTTGGGATGGCATTTTGCACCTCCCCACTTTGCCAAATTCAATATACAGTTATGCCATGTCTTCTAGAGCACAGGGCATGGCCTACATCGCTGCATCCTGAGACTGACCTCTAAGAGTATTTCTGGAAATGGGATATTTAACTATTTTGTATCTCAAGGTCACAGCATTTAGTTTGAAACACTGTTCATCAACTGCTCCAGAACTTCATGTATTTTTTAAAATTTATTTTCTCTTCATATTATCATTTCTATGCAGTGCTCTGAAACTTATTTTGTGAGATTGCAACCTGGAGGTTTTATCACTGACTCACAATGAGCCAGACTTTTACCCTTCGTTTAAGGTTACTTTATCTGTGCGTGTGTATTTACAACATCCATGTGGGAAGCAAATATTTTTTCTCAGGGTCCTTTTCAGCAGCTCTCCCCAGTGCTGGAATTATTTCCAAGGTTAGTAGAGATAACAACTCACAATCTAACAATAACAACCCAGGCTAGGACTGCTGGCAGTGTCTGCAGGGCAAAGTCAGGCGTCAGAGCTCGGTTTTGCTCCTGTGTTTGCAGCATGTCCCCTGCTGCCTGCAGATTGCTCTGTGTGACACAGATTTATATGTAAGGATGATAAGAGGTCTGCTGGGTCACACAGTGACTGCACAATCACACACCCACATTTCTGCTGGGGATTTGTCAGCAAGAACTGCAGGAGTTCTGAGGACGTGGTTTTGTGTCACGGTGGGTCAGAACCAGGGGTGCCACAGAGACCCAGGGACCTGAGCTGGATCCAAGCTGAGGAATTGCCATGGCCCAGTACAGAATCACCCCAGCATCACAGCCATGAGAGCAGCACAGGTGACACTGCTGTTCCTGAGAGGGACAGCTCAGCCAGCAGCTCTCACTTCCCTTCTGGCAGGTGGGACATCAATAACCAACCCTGAATAATGCAAACACATCTGCCCTGTGCTGGAAAGAATTCTGCATTCCCAGTCAGATTAACCTCCATGAGAATTTTACCAAAGGACAGCTAATGTGGGTTTGCTATCTGGTAGGAAACAATGTCATTCTCAGCAGTGAAATCAGAGCCCAACTTCCTCCTCCTCCTCCTCCTTCTCCTCCTCCTTGCCACTGTCATCCTCGTTCTGTTGGGAGAGCTGTGCACTGAGCTTGTGACACAGGCTGTACATGCACCCATCCTAAACACCAAACCCTAAACTGCAGAAAAGAGTTTACCTGTATCTCCTTCTTAAAAGAAACCAAATGGCGGAAAACACACCAATTACATCCTCATTAAATTTATTACCAACATTAACCCTAGTCCACCACACACTGGGGAACCTTTTAAACTCCTTCACTTCCCTCTGGGCAGACACTTTATTCTGCAGACAAGGCTGCTGAAATCTGTACATTGTTACCATTCCAGGACTTATCTATGTTTTTGGGGATTTTTGCTGCTCTGGTGTTGTCCTCTCATCCAAATGGGAAAAAAAGTGCACAGACAGAACACGAACTCCCCACCCTCATCCTCCGTGGCTGACTGCAGCAGAGAAATTATGTTAGGTCAGAGTTATGTAAGTGCTGCTTGTTGTGGCAGTGATCTCCATCTGGAAGGCACCTCCTGCTGCCCTGTCCCTGGGCACAGACACTCCCAGAGCTGAGCACAGGGCTGACAACAGAACCTGCACCAGCACTGCCACTCTCCCTCCTGGATCCATCCTGCAGGAGCAGCCCTGGCCGGGATCTCTCCCTGCTCAGGGCATGGAATGCCCTCCATCCTCTCTCCTGGATCCATCCTGCAGGAGCAGCCCTGGCCGGGATCTCTCCCTGCTCAGGGCATGGAATGCCCTCCATCCTCCCTCCTGGATCCAGCCTGCAGGAACAGCCCTGGCAGGGAGCTCTCCCTGGTCAGGGCATGGAATGCCCTCTGCTTTGGGCTGAGAGGGGCCCTGGCTCATCTCCTTCCGCCCCAACTCCACTGGCCAGGAATTCCCTGCAGACCCTGTGCAGGTTAATGACAGCCTGAAGAGCCTGCCCACCACCCCAGAACTAAGCAGTGCCTCTTTTCACTATTTAAATCATAAAAACTACCCTTTCAATAAATTATTTTACTGGCAACAGGAGAAATACTCCGTTCAAATGATGACTTCAGTACTGGCAATGCACTAAGATTTGTGTAGCTCTGCTCCTCTCATTATTTAACTATATTGCCTTATTCTTGCCTAATTATAATTGCCTACATTTTTAAAAATAATAATAATAATAATAAAATTTTGTCCTGTTTTTTCCCTGTAGTCCACCAGATAGCAATTTTCTGCTGGATTAAACATCTCAATATCCTTCAGGAATATGTACACATCAACTAATTATTAGAAAAAAAAAAATTGTTGCTTGGGCTTTAAACTTAGCAGGAGGCTTCTGAATTACAGGCTAAAATTTTAAGCAATTAAATAATTTTTTATGGCTCTCCTTCTCTTCCCAAAGCCCTGATCTAGTACACAACAGCAGCATGCTGAAAAGCTTATGCATTTGAGCAGAAAAACTTTAAATGGAACTAATTAACTAGGCATAATTTTAGATATATATTTAAGTTCTTGGATGAATCAGGCACATTTTTGGTTTCTAAATCTAAATAAATGGGGAAGAAGCCAGCAGAAAGTAAACACATATACCAGTTTATCCCAGATAACAAGTTTTGATGCTTAAATGGCTCAATACTTAAATATCATTGTGAAAAGCTGTCAAACATCAGATTCAGAAACATATTTTCACTTGAAATACATAATGCTGCTGTTGCAGTGCACCCAGAGGAATCAGATTCCCACTTCCATGGGTAATGAGCTAAACTATAGCAACAGGAACACACTTGGACATGAAATATAAACAAGAAGAGATAAAACACCAACTTCCACATGGAACTGCCCAAGTTCAGCTTCAGCAGCAGCACTGGAGCTCTGGCACTGCCCTGCTGGCTGTGCCTGGCTGAGCTGCAGTGAATGAAACTCAATAAAACACCCTTGGTGTGCCAGGGCCTCAGCAGGGCTGTGCTGACACAGAACCCAGCAATTCCTCCTCCTCCTGGGCCCTGCACTGCTCTTCTCCTGCACAACCCATCGTTAGGAAAGGGGAATTTTGCCTGACTCCTGAAGTGGACTCAAATGTTCAGATAGGCTAGAAAAGCAGAATTATTCTTATTCTCTTATTCTTATTCTTATTCTTATTCTTATTCTCATTCTCATTCTCATTCTTTCTTATTCTTAATAATTGTTGTTGATTTTGATAATTGTTATCATTACTATTATTATTTAAAAGTTTGACAATGATTTATTGCCCTTTGACTGGTAAGGAGTTCCCTCAATGCCTCTGGCCTTTCAGCACTGCAGGTGAATTATTTTCCATGGGAAGCCAGCAGGGAGCTGCTCAGAGCTCTATCCCTGTGGGACTCCCACCTCTGGCAGCATTTTCCATCTCCCTCCCTCTCCTTGGTGTGACAGTGTCACAGAGCCAGCACTGAACTCTGCTCAGACATAGGTCCTGTTTTCAGCCCTGCCTCTGCTCTGACAGGGGCCTTGGATAAATCATTTCTCTGTGTGCTGCAACCTTCCCAGTGATAAGGATAATAATTCTGATTTATATCACACGTGGAGTCTCAACAACAGAGTTCAAAATACTGTTCTGTATCAAGCACTGAAATAGTGCTGTGGGCTCCAAAACAACCTCTCCTTCCCTCCTTTCTCCTCCTTTCTGCTCCACACAAAAATCCAAACAAGTAGGCCCTCAGCTGGTTAGTTTTCTAGGTTTTGGTATTTCATAAAATGTAACTCATGGAATATGAAAATGTTAATGTTTACTTTATGGGGAGGGCAAACAATAGTAGAAAACAGTTGGGAGATTATGGTCTGTAAAGTAAAACAGAGTGAAAAAGGAGGCAGAAAGAACCAGTTCCAGGAGGGATCATGAGTTAAATCTAATTGTTCTTGAAAATACATTTCTGCAAAATTAATCAAATGCAGTAGTGCAAGATAAACTCTGTTACAAGCTTGGTAAGCCAAGTGAAAGGATATCGGGAGCAAACAAAACCTGCTTTAATGCCTAAGACAAGGCTCTAAGTTCTCTTTGGACACTTGTGAAATGAATTCTCATGGTTTCATGTTTAAATTTCCATCAAATTAAAAATTAGAAGCTATTTATGAACTTGGAATAAATGCTTCTGCATTTTTACCAGTGACCAGGATCCAAAGCACATGCAAATGCCACAGCTGCAGGCAATCAAGGCACCATGATGCCAGCAGCAAACTTGTCTTCTTGCACATGTAAATCCATATAATGACACTGAGTCACCAAATGCACCAGAGATTTTACACAGTCACACTAATCAAGATGTGCTGATAAAAAAAAACAAACCCAAAACCAAACCAAACCAAACCAACAACAGAAAAACCAAAACCAAAACCAAAACCAAACCAAACCAAACAAAACAAAAAACAAAAAAACAAAAAACAAAAAAAAACAAAAAAACAAAAACAAAAACAAAAAAACCCAAACAAACAAACAAACAAAAAAACCAGACTAAAACCTTATTCAGGAGAATTTGTCCATGAGCAGCTGTAGAGTTGCAGACTCCAGGCTCTGAGGGAGGGCACTCCTGGAGCCACAAGTCTAAACTGCTCTAGGGATGCAGCTCCCCATAAATCCATCCCCGCAAAGCAAGTACAGCTTTCTACATGGGCCTTGTTAGCTTGGGAGTGTAACACCTGAATTCCTGCTGCTGAAGTTTTTTGAATTATCACATGGAATGGTGGAATCCTGCAACCCCAGAATGGTTTGGGCTAGAAAAGACCTGAAAGTTCATCCTGTTCCCTGGGCAGGGACACCTTCCCCTAGCCCAGGCTGCTTCAGGCTGGCTGTGGACAGCAGCAGTGACTGAGCAACAAAGAGCTAATCTGAGAGTGCAGACACTAAACCAATGGAAATCTGTTCAATTAGGAGCCTGAGCAACAGGCTAATCAAAGTGACAAACAAGTTCATATAAATAGATCATTTAGTCACTCACAAGAGGTGCAAGCACACCAATATATCTGTGGATCTGAAGTACTCAAAGAACAGTGATGTAGCAATTACCTGTTCTCACAGACAACATTCCTGCAGCTCACTGGCACTGAAAGTATTTTAAGTTAGTAGTCTTTATTGCTTGAATTCAGCTGCATAATGTGCTGGGGTTTTGAGCAGCTGCAGGTGCTGGGAAAAATATTCACTTTAAATATTTTATTTATCTGGAATGAAACAACCTAAAAAATTAATAACAGACTCAGCAGAGCCCTATCTGTTCAGGCAGATGGAATGAGAGACATTTATAATGATAAGAGAACTCCTGAAGCACAACTGAACACACAGTACTTGAGACCTGGTGCCTAAGAACTTTATGGTCAGATTCCAGCAGCAAAACAAACTGGCTCGCACAAAGACTCACCATTTAACCTGAAAGATGATGCAGAATTTAAGACAACTTCCAATTTTTAAGTTAGATTACTCACAGGAAAACTTCTCCCTCCTTGCTGTCTTCTCCCAGAGCTTTATTCCATACATCCAGCCTCTCATAAAACTGGGAAATGAAGACATAATTTCCTTTGCCAGTCTCACAGCGTTATGCAAACCCTACTGATGTAGTGGAAGTTGTCTTCTACTTCTCTGTATCTCATTTTCATGCATAGCCCAACACCTTCAGTGCTGTGCTTCTGGGGCTTCCTCTCAGAAACAGTGAATTTATTTTACTTTCAGAGATTTTTGCTGCTTTATGTATTTTACCTAAATGAGAATTCTTTAGGAACTTGCCTTAGGAGACTCTTTCTTTCCTCCCTCATCAAAGGTTAGCTCCAACTATTTCTAAATTTTGGCTTGTTAGTCTTAACTGGAACTATTCCAATCCTCCACAAACCTAAAGTCTTCATCCGGTGAGCCTGAGAGGCAAAAGCTTTGCTTTCTCTTGCAGAATTTAATTTGGAAAAATGTGAGCTGTACTAGATATTCAAGTTTTATAGAATCATAGAACCAGAGAACAGTTTGGGTTGGAAATGGCCTTTAAAGGTCATCTAATCCAAATCCAAATCCATATAATATAATATAATATAATATAATATAATATAATATAATATAATAGGCTTATATCATCTAATGGCTGGCAAAATCATATGAAGAAGCATTTTTGTGAGTGCTCTACTAATTCCAAAATCTCAAAGTTGACACTAATAATTTTAAAAGTGGCAAGACTGGAAGTTCTGTGGAAACACAGCAGGTGACACTTCCTATTGGGGTACCAATGACCTGGAACAGGGGGTGATGCTGGGATCACACAAAGCTCATCCCAGTAAAACACAATTGCCTCATTCCAAGTTCACAGGACTCCAAGGATGTTTCATTCAGGCAAGGAACATTCATAGCTGCTCACTGCCCTTTCTAAAACCATGACTGCCTCAAGACCTGGTTTCGCTGCTGACATTGTTTCATTAGAAGAAAGGCTTCACCTTGAAGATTATTTGGCAAGATGAATGGGAAAATAAATATTTAAGGTCCCATTCAACAGTGGGTTCTATATATAAAGTGGTTTATTTTGTTGCTGAAACCAAAGAGATTTTATTCACGATAGCAATCACTAATCATAACAGCAGGATGCTATTTGAAGATAAGCCCACATGCAAAAGCCAGAATGAGCTGTGACACATTTACAATAGCATTCACAAAAGGCATTCTGCTCTGTAATTCTGCCTGCTTTGTTGCAGAGCACGTTCAATGACTTTTAAAATGACATTTGACAGATTTCCTGAAAATATGTGTTCATCCCAGTACACAGTCCAGCTCCATCAAAATAGCTGCACCTACACCTCCTGGGCAAATCAACTGAAGCACAGAGAAGGCTTCATTTGGCAAAAGGTTCAACTCCTTTATTGGGGTCTGAATGACAAGGTATAGTTGAATGAGGTTGCAGAGATATTTGAGTAAGTCTGAAGAACATGAAGCCCTCATTCTGGGCTGTGTTATTACCCAAAGGCAGTGCTGTTTGCCAGAAAGCCCTGGATTTCCAGGACTGGGAAGCAGGTGCCCTGTATCATTAGAGCAGCTCACCTGCTGAGGCAGAGGCAGGAGTGCTGCTGGCAGGTGCCTGAGGAGCCATGCCCAGAGGATGTGTGTGTGTGCACAAAGACGCTGGGCTCAGGCAGGAGGCCACAGGTACAACAGACACCAACTCCTGCATGTTCTGGAGGGAAAACAGCTCACTCTGAGGGCTTCCTGAAATAACACACAGGGGCAGGCACTGATTCTCCTCTCTGACAGGGATGGGATGTGAGGGAGCAGCTGGGACAGGGCAGGGTCAGGCTGGAGATCAGGGAAAGGGTCTACCTTTCTCCCTCTGAGGGGGCTGGGCACTGCCCAGGCTCCCCAGGGAATGGTCCTGAGGCTGCCAGAGCTCCAGAACAACACTCCCAGGGATGCCCAGGGTGGGAGTGTTGGGCTGTGCAGGGACAGGGGTTGGGGGTCCCTTCCCCCTAAGGATATTCTGGGAATGTAATTTTTATCTAAAGTTCACTGATACCAGATATTCCACAGTTAAAACTGTGGCTTAGGGCAACTTCCAAATGCACAAACATGCTGCCTGTCCTTGCCCTCCTCATTTTAGGAGGGAAACTCCACTGTTCAGTGCTTTCTGCTTCAGTGATTCACTGCTGGAACAGGATTCCACTTGGGAAATACCACTTGGAAAACACCTGATGTATTTCCACCCTGCTTTTACTGTGTTTCATGGAACAACAGTTTCTCTTATGTCAATCCTCCTGCTTGCTAAGTCACTGCATTAAAGGTGTATTTACACTTGTACCCAGCTGTGCCAGCCCTGCAGGCTGGGTCACTCACTGGGTCAAGGGCACAAAGCACTTCAGACCTGTCCTAAACAGCAACTGAAAGTCAGGATAAAAGGAGAGAGTATTATGAAGCAGAGGGAGGGATTTATGCCATCACTGCTGAGAATATGAAGCTGTGATTTGCTAAGTCAGATCATGTAGTGAGCACTAACAGGGTCCTGTGACCTTGCAACACAGCACTGCTTTTTAACTTAAATTCTGGCATTTTGCACTGTGACTGTAATCCTAAAACTAAAAATCAGACAGTGTGATCTGTATCCATCTGCTTTTAGAAGCACATTCAGTAAAGCTAGAACTAAAATAAAATTCCTGTATCATGTTTTATGTCTAAACTACATTCTGCTCTCGCAGCACCCCCACAATAGCTCTGAGCAAATTGTTAATAATTCAATGAAATAATTTGAGAGTAGTAGCAACTACTATCTACTTCTTCAATTATCTCAATTTATCAGTCACTTCCTGCTGAAGGAGGTGGAATCATGTACCAGAGAAGCAAAAAAAAAATCTCACAAAGGTTACATTTTTTGTAGTAGGGGAGGAATATGGAAACTACAGCAATGGTGATGATAATCTAACACAAATTCTTAGAGCCCCAGCATGTCTGTGATGCCTTATGAAAGCAGCATGCCCAGAACTAAGGAGTCAAGGCACCAAAAAAACCCAGTAACACCAACAAAACCCCCATAAAATACTCCAGCTGACCTTAAAATATCTGCTGTAGACCAGCATTTCTACAACACTGTGAACATAATTCTTCAGTTCAGCTGCTTATTTGGAATCCACTTCTGGCATTGCAAGGAGGATGTTTGGCCATCAATGTTTGCATACTTGTTGAAAATACTTCTTTGTTTGGTAATTTTATTAATTTTCCTCCCATGCAAACCAGCAAGCAAAGAGAATGCACCAGCTGGGGTCAGATGCTCAGTACAAGAGTTCTTTCTTCACAAGAGATCCTTAATTGTGCTCAAATCAAAGGCTATTTATTTCTATTGGCCAGTCTTCACTCAGCATGAAATGAAATATTAATCTAGCAAATGAACCAAATATCCACCAGGACATGGCCACATCTTCAGATCCAAAGATGACCAGTGAGAGGAGAGAAATTTTGAGAAGATAAACATGCAGAGGAGCAATGACAAAGTACTGAGGCCAAATCAGCTCTATTGGCTGGTAAAGGCTGAATCATAACACTGAAACTCCAGGATTCTTAATATTCTTCTAAGGAGAGGTTTGACCCAGCTTCCACTAAAGACAGGCTAATTGGCTTTCAAAGAAAGTGATAACTGAAAGCAGCCTTTTCCTTTATTTTTACCAAAAACAAACAAACAAACAAAAAACAATTAAAAAGCCCTTTTAGTGAGTTAGTATTTCAAATAAGCTTAGCCTGGTTTGATGGCCTGGTGTCTTCTTAGCAACATTTTGGGAGATGTAGTTTCTTTGTTATCTTTATACATTCTGAAAAATAACTCTTTTGGTGACTCTTCTATTTATGATTCACTCATAATAACACAAGTGACTCATGCTGTCACATCACAAGCTATTACTTTGGAAAATTATTTTTTCCCCTTCCTTCTGGATAAAACGACAATTTTCACTATTTTGTTACTAAGGGCAGCTTCCTACTACTTAAGAGTACTACTCAGAACTTTATTTCCTAAGTAAAGCATATGCCACAAAAGACAAAAGCATCTCCCACCTCTTGTCTCTCTCACAGATGAATAAATGTGAAATAGAGCAATTATTTAAAACTAGTTCCAGAACTTCTGAGCTTGATCAGTAAACTGAATTTCAGTCACCAGATTTTAACTAGAAAACACTGCTTTTGTTTGATTTAAAGACAGTCACTGCAAGCCATTAGCACATGCTGGCCTAAAATTATTTACTAGGGCTGCCCTTGGCACAGGCAGCCTCGAGTTCTCCAGTGCAGGATTTCTGGTCTGACCCTCCTGTGAGGTTTTGTGGTGCTTTCCCATCCAAAGTGTGAGAGGATGTCCCAGGTGGGGATTTGCTTGCAAGGAAATGAAACTAAAAAATGAACAAAAGGTCACAAGAGAGACCCTGGCATATCCATAAGCACAACAGCCTGAAATAAATTCATTTATGCCAACTGCAAAAGTAAGGCCTGAGATGAAGCTTTGAACCGAGCAGAATGGGAACAGCACTTTAAAACACAACAAGGCAAGTATGAAGTGAGAAGGGGAAAATGAATGACTGGGTGAATTACAAACATGTACACAACATCTGCTCCCTGGAAAACAGCAACTGCAGCTCCCAATCTGTTTGGGGATTATGGCACAGCACTGAGAGGGAGGCAGCACACAGAGCAGAGCAACACGAGGCTGTGCTAAGGGCTGAGGGGAGGAGAAATTGCAGGAAACAGAAATAGTTTATAAATACACAAAGCTCTGGAGCAGGCCACCTGCAGAGGTAAACACAGCACCTGGGATAAAAATAGGTCTGGTACATCTACAGCTCCGTGCAATGGTGATAAATGTGAATCAGGGAGAAAAATTAGTTTTCCATTCTTGTTTTAATTTTGTGAGCTTCAAGAGAAGGTCCTGGGAAACTGCATGCCTAATTTACACAGAAGTTGTCTCATTGAAGTTAACAGATGAAAAGTGAATCCAGCTTTACTCAAACTGAAAATAAAGCAGAGATTTTTGAATTTTGCTGATAAATAAAAAATGGAGTATTTAATGGCACCCAAAAATGTCTTTTGTTCCAGGTTAGGAATTGATGCATTTCCTATAAAAGCACAGGGGCTGTGTTGTGGAGAAGACAGGCTGGAGTTTAAGGCCAGCTATAACCTTAAACTTGAAACTGATTCAAGGAAGAAACAGCTGAAAAGGAATGGTTTTCATCAAACCACCAGTACTACACAGACTAACACAGAACCATGAAGCTAAATACACAAACAATACCTCTAGTTGCCTTGCCAGAAAAAAAAATATTTGAAAAAGAATTCACAGGAGAGCACGTACCTTGCCTTTTAAGCAAACACTATCTCCAGGGCTCCTCCAAGGAGAGCTCCTACACGGAGGATTTCTGCAATGCCAGGACACAGGAGACACAGCCCGACACAGCCGTGTCTGACTGGGGAAACTGGGATGGGGAGACTCCCAAGCTTCCTGGGGAGCCCTGAACTAAGACATCCTCAGAGGGTGCTCATGAGTGACTGACATGTCCTCATGAATGCCAAAATCAACACCCATATAGGGAAGATAAGAATGCCTTTATCTGCAAGCAAATGCAGGGGGTTAGGCAAGAGGCTGGATTGACACCTGTAAAACTTTAATCCTTCACACAGTACAAAAGACAGCTAACATGCTGCCAAGAAAACCTTCCACCACACCATAATCCTGGCTGCTCTTTGAAAAGGTGTGTGCAATGCTTCATTCATCATGTGCCTTGCTTTTTCAAGGGGGTAGATGGAGAAACAAAGATTAGGCTGTGTTTGGGATGTTGTATTAGGGAGCAGATTGGCTTGGAGACCAGTATTAACCTAGCCTTGCTAATAATGGCTGTGAAGGACAGCCAAGGGCACTGGCTCAGTGATTTCACTACTCACTGCTTGGGTTTGTTTCAGTTTTTGAAACAAAAACCTCTTGTCCCTGTACCAGCATGAGGTGATGAACCCATCCCAATTCTCCTGCTGGATGGGAAGGGACCAGGGCTTGCCCTGAGCTGGCACTGCTTGGTTACCTGAGAAACTCAGACATTTCCCCTGGGCTGGCACTGCTGGGTTACCTGAGAAACTCAGACATTTCAACACACCTTAGGCCTGGACCTTGGAACAGACACATTGCTGGCAGCCCTTCTCTCTCTCAGGGGAGCAAACAGTCAAGAACAAGCAGTAAGTGAACAGGGGGAAAATTCAGCATTGAATGCAAACTCCCAATCTCACTTTATTCGACTAAAAAATCTTTACATTGGCAGCAACCTGCTCAGGAGAATTTACATCCCCAAAGCCCCCAGCCCCAGGAAGGACCCCACAGCTCAGATGAGCTCCTCAAGGCACAAGCCTGGTTGTTGCTTTCAGGAGGTTGGCTCCTGAGTCATACCAGCTCCCTACTCCAGACTTTCTTTTTTTTTCCTTGCCAGGAGACTGCAACTACTTGCCTAAAGAAATGAAATAAACAGTGAGCATTTGCCAAAGTACTCCCACCACTTGGAGCAGTTTTGTTTTTCAGAACATTCACTGCCAGACTTCTGAGTGGGAAAGAGAAGCAACAGGAGAGCAAAATCTTTCCTTTAATCATTTCTGAAGAGCTTATCACAGTAGCACTGAGATACTCACAGCCCTTTGGTTTCTTGCTGAATGGAAGTGGAAAAAAGATCACATCTTTCCTTTAAAACCCAAATGAACAAAATGAACAAGCCTAGAAAATTAAGAGCTGCTTCCACAGTCATCACTGATTTCAGAAGGAATTGAAGGTGCTTAGTGAAAACTGGGAGAAATCCCTGACAACAAATACTAGCTGAAAATTTTCAAAATATTTTAAAACATTACACCATCAACAAAAGTGAAAATTAAGATTGGAAAATCATGATTGCAAACACTGGGGGGCTGTGGGAAGTGAAGTTCAAACAACAGCCCGGTGCTAAGTTCTAAACAGCCAAACCACAGAAAATCCATGAACAGCAAAATAAAGGAATCTTTAAAAGCTTTATTAAATAATATAGTCCAGTGCTAGATTCTGAACACCACAAGAAAATTCAAAACAAAGGCGTCTTAAAAAGCTTTAATACAGATTCAAATAATTATCTACATCCAAACTGACCTTTTTAAGTAGTACTAGCACTTAAGGCACAATTTCTCCAGAAGTAGCCAGTAAATTAAACAAGACTCAATAAAATTACATGTAACAATCCTTTTATTTTTAACACTGTGTGAAACCAAAACTCTACGCCATGCACTGGGTCTGCATTCCATTCATCTATTTGCCTGCATAGTTCTGCATACAAAGTATTTTGCATGGAGTATTTTGTTATTTCACTTTCCTTATGGTCCTTAGGAAAGTTCAGACAGCCAGAATATTATTCACAGTTAAAACTGGGATGCTTGTTATATGTAAACAAAACCCCTACCTGATAGCTGCAAAACTCTGCTTACAAATAAAAGTGACTGGGATGTGATTATATTCTCAAAATAAAGGATTCTTAACAGAAGAAAGGTCCACTTAGAAGGCACATGCTTTCACATTCCCAGTTCAGAAAAGTGCTTACAGTACCAAGGAATACTGCAATTGTACCCAAAGGAAGCCACACTAAGTTCTGGGTTTGTTTTTTTTTTTTTTTTCTTTTTTTAACCATTGCTGTAAAAAAACTTCCAAATTATTCACAGTTGTTCCAGCATTCCTCATGCTAAACCAGCATATTGTGCTGATGAATCCCAGTGTAAGGCTAAAGATAAAAACATTTATCAGTGCAATACATTCCTGAGTTTTTGGAACGCAAAATAAAAACTATTTCTTCAAAATATACAATCCTTCACATTTTTGGCTCATATTTAATCTGTTTTTCTAATGTCCCTTTTTTTAAAAAGTTCATTAAAAAGAAATCTAATTTTTACAAGAAGTAAATAAAAAACTGTTATCACTCTAACTTAGATGTAACTTCTAGTTGCTTGAAGAGTGCAAGAAAGGCAGATTAACATAAACACTGCTTTTTGCGATGGCAGCAAAACAGATAAAACAAGCTTTTGAGAACTGAAGCACTGACAGAAAAACTCAAAAGAGCCCTAAATATTAAAAAAAAAAAAATAAATTAAGGACCTAGTAGTATTCCAGAGCAAACTTGACTTAGATCCCGACTGCTGAAGCTGCTGAGCTTGCTAAGGCACTGGGCTGTATTTGTTTTTATTTGCAGCAGGAGGAGGGGCTGTGCTGCCCCTACCGAGAGGCATAACCCGTGCTCCAGAGCATGGCCGAGGGGCTCGTCTTCCTGCTGGAGCCCTGGGAGCTGAAGGAATGTTCAGGTGACACAAGGGAACCTGAAACATGGCAAGGAGAAGACAACCATCAGGCTCAGGAGTGCTGAGAGAAGGAATGAACAAGTAACTGTTCTGATGATCCATTCAAAGTGAAATCATCCCTTCAGCTTAGTGCCTCTTCAAAGGGTATCCTGCAAGTACCAAACATTTGTGGGCCTTCCTGTTCAGGACTTTTTAAGTCTGGGGGGGCACAGCACATCTCCCCTCAGCAAGTGATGTGCACTTCACTTTGCCTTATTTTACCTGATGCATCAGGCACTTGTGTTTACAACCAGGCCTGCAGCTCACTGAACTTAAACATCTGTAAGAATGTGAATTATTTTTCATTGCCACTCTTGGTACCAGACCTTCCTACATTCAATTCCAGTGCAATGGCCAGACTAATCAATTGATTCACTTCCAACTGGGTGACAGCTGCTTACTGTTAGGGGTGTGCTGAAGACTTGTCCTTGGCTGGAATAGTAGCTGATTGTGCTGTCCATTCGGTGAGAAAAATGCATGGTAGGCTGCAAGACAGTGGAAACACAAACCAAAATCATTTCATATGGCAATCATTTCTTTTCATCTTACAGCTAACACATTGTAAGAAGCTATGGGGAAAAAAACCCCCCCAAAAAAAACTTGTGCAATCTTTCCTTCTCTTACCTATGATCATAACAGCTGTCCCTGCTAGGAGTGCAAAAAGCGTGAAGATCATCACCTGGTAAGACTCAACAAACTGCTGGAAGAGACTGGCTTCATCTGCAGAATTGATTAAGAGGAGGAAATACCGAGTTAAAGAGAGTATCTTCTCCAATCCAATTTAAGAATTAACTTCATAAACATCAGAGAAGCTAAAGGCTTTTTCTGGCATGGAATGCAGGGCTAAACTTACATCTCATGGGTGTGGTGGTCCTGTCAGTCAGGTAGATCACTGTCACTGGGATGGTGAGGGACTGGTCTGTCATGGGACTGGAGACAGTCAGAGTGGTGGACAGGGAGCCCTGGCTGGGAACTCTGGGATCAGCCAGGCTCACAGTGTACACCACATAACTGGGTAGCCCGTAGGACTTCTCCTTCTCCAGCACCCTCACCGCTGGGGACTCGCATTTCACCTGCACAGGGAACATCCAACCTGAAACAGACTGCTTGGTACAGCACAGCACATCTCCATCCTCCAGGCCAGGTGCCAGCAGTGGGTGATTCCACAGGAACACAGAGCAATTCACCCTCCAGAGGAGTCAGGTGTACCTGTACAGTGACACCTGCAGCATTTCCCCCTGCCTGTTGCCAAGGGTGCCACCTCTCACCTGCCCATTCCACAGGTGTGGGCTAATCCCACACAGCCAAAATCCATGAGCCTTACTGGGCTGTGTGAGCTTTGGGCAGTCAGACACACACATTTGGGCAAGACTCCCCCTGACACAGGGGTCAGGCAGGTTTCTGCTTCCTGACCCACCACGTGCCAGGCTGCAGGCCCAGGTGAGCCTGACACACCTGTACTACCCCAAAACCCCAGGGCCAGGCTGGATGGGCCTCTCAGCAACCTGAGGTGAGTGGCATCCCATGGCAATACATTGGAACAGGATGAGCTTTAGGATCCCTGCCAAACCAAACCATTCTGGGATCATGTGAAGAGTGAAAACTGAGGAAGAAAAGATTCCAAGACAAGCATTTCCAAATCATCTCAGGAACAAATCTGGACACGGTGAACATGGCAGGGAGTTTGTGACAGCTCAAAACTCTTTCAGCTGTGCTGAGCTTCTTCCTGGGAACACACTCACCTCCAGGCTATCCAGGATTTCACTGGCACCAAAGATCTTCAGGACAGAGCTCACGTCCTGGTTGCTGAGCAGCATCTCAGCCTGGTCAGCGTAGAACCAGCGGTTGAAGGGCACCTCAGTGCCCAGCTGCTCCCCGGGCACGGCACTGCCCCGCACCGCCGCCGTCACCCTCAGCGTGCCCTTGCTCCTGCTCAGCTGCTTCAGCTGCTTGTCAGTCAGGCTGTGCATCCTGATGGAGCACGTGTAGTGTCCTGCAGGAACGAGACAGCCTGGGCTGTTAGCTGCTGGCCTTTGAGGGCTTTTCTCCACGCACAGAGAGATTGCTGGGACATCCTCAGAGAAAAGCTAAAGAAGGTGGTAAAGCTCAACCCAAGTGTGGTGAGGCAGAGATGGATTGGTACAGTGAGTCAAACATCACAATCCCAGCACTACAACTACAGAGTTATTCCTTGTCCCAAACTGAACATCTTGAAAAAAAACACTATGCTGGTAACTTCCAGTCACATTTTATTATGCTATTGAGACTCAGCTCCACTTTGAACATAACATTAATGCTAAAACTGAAAGGCTTTACTGGAAACAAGACTGAGTATTGTATTTCATATTCTTTTCAACTAGTGTTAAAATTTTAGCCAGCTACCATCATCAAGTCTGTGAAGATGTAGTTTATTTATAAAAGTTCCTTTAAAAGTTATATACTCACAGTGTTTCTAGTCTGATATGGGACCAATTAATCTGTTATTAGCAGCAAAGGTAGTAAAAACTTCCCAGAGAATGGGAGATAAAAAGCATCAGTAACAAGGAGAACTTGCCAGGTGCATGTTTTCCCCTTATTTTCTTCTCCTAGCTAAGGAACAGAGGTTAGAATGCAGGGTAGAATAGGGGTTTACACAATGGATGCAGGGACAAATCCAACAGATAATTAATGTTCTTTACATACAGTCCATGGTGACTTGGTTCTGTCCTAAATCACACTGTACTTTCAAAGCACTAACACATTTTGTAGACTTGTACAATTTTAATTCCACCTCCACAGTGTCTGGCAATTTCCCCCTTTTAAAGACCCAGTTCATGATGTTTTGGGGGTACATTCCACTTTCGGAATACTTGTCACCTGAGTGCTCCTTTGCTTCTTTGACTTACTACAAAAACTCTGAAAAACATGAAGTGGGCTGCCACTGATTTCTGGCTTTCTCTGAAAACCAACACAAGATTCTGTCACAGGCAGAAAACCCACTGAAACAAGAAGTGTCCATGTGAACAACTCACTGAGGCCTGAGGTCCTACACAGCAAAGCCCAGAGACTTCAGAAGGAAACAGAGGAGGTTTATATTGGATAGAAGACAAAGAAATAAGGATAAGAAGAAATTCTTCCCTGTGAGGGTGGGCAGGCCCTGGCACAGGGGGCCCAGAGCAGCTGTGGATGCCCCTGGAAGTGTCCCAGGCCAGGCTGGGCAGGGTTTGGAGCAGCCTGGGACAGTGGGAGGTGTCCCTGCCATGGCAGGGGTGGCACTGGAGGGGCTTTAAGGTCCCTCCAACCCAACCCATGATGCTGGGACTCCGTGGAATCTGCTGGACCAAAACACTTGTGTCTGCAGCGTGGCATCTTGTCACATCCTACCTGAAACTGCATCAAATCCAGGTTCTGCCACAAAAATATCCTGTGCTGAGAAGTCAAAGGCATCACTGTTGAAATCGAGATGGCAATTGATAATGGACTGAGGTTGTAACTCAGCAATGGCTTCAGTCTGAGCAGGTGAACACTCCCCTAGGGGAAAAGAAAAAAATTATCTCTAATTAATAACAAAATAAAATTGCAACTAATTATTTTGAATTAATTAAAAGCAAAATCATGGCTTGTAGTATTGTGTTATTCTACCACCTTCTGAAATAATTTTACAAGGTTATGAAGATCTTAAAACAGTTGGAAATCACAGACAGCTGTCCTTGCTCAGGTCTAATCCCAGAGAGACAGCAATGAAAATTTTATATGTTGTGGGGTTTTCTTGACAGGAATAATTTATTTACAGGAAAGAATAAGCTGGAGAGAATTTTCTGCTCAGATGTCTCTTGAATAACTTATACAATCCTGGGAGCCTCAAGTTAGATTTTAGTATCTGGCAAGATGATTTTTGGTAGGCTAATAATTTACATATGGCAAAATAAAATACCATTGGAAGAAGTGCTAATTGTTAAGCTAGAAGCTAAAAGGATCTATAATCATACAAAATACAGCTTATCAAATAGAGGACATAATATGATGCTTAATCTTTGTATTGATACTAACTGATGATAAGTTCTGTAAAAGATTTAAGGTAACTAATAAGAAAACATAACAACACCAAGAAGGCAACTGCAATTAAACATACAAGCAATTAGCTGATTGCCCATTAACTGTTGCTTATATGATCAAAAATGGTACTTCTATTGAAATCTACTGATTTTATTAGTTGTGAAATATTAATAGTGCCCCAGAACACCTTCCAAACGCTGTCCCATGGCTCCTATAGCTCCTGGGACTTTAAAAAGGCATTTGGGATTCCTGGGGATGTTGTTACCCTTAAACAACAAACAAAACCCCCATAACACGACCCAAAGCATCATGAATCCATAAACACACAATAAAACATCAGCATAAATATTTGTTAATCATACCTTTCAAATTTTTGTTTGTTTCCCCAATTGAAACTATGACTTTTGAGGCTGCTACTCCCTGCAAGCTTGTCTGCATGCCACTGACATGCATTGCTGTGGTCCTCTGAGGTGCATTAATCAAGATCTGAAAAAAGGGTGAAGCACATTGTTACCAAAAACTGTTTCAACAAATAAAAATTAAGGCAAAACCAGACTGAATTGGTTGTGAAAGACTTCACCAGGTGATGCTTTTCTTTGAAATCCCACATTTCTCTAATATCAGGAACTGCCTTTCCAAGCAATTTAAGCTTGCAAAAACATTTTGTCTTCCTACCCAACCCCCAAAAGTTAATATGCACAAAGCTCTATGTCTAAATTTAATTTTAAAAGAATGTCTAGTGCTTATGCTGGCTGATGCAGTGAATTGTGTCAACAGTACGATTGCATTGCAGATAAACAAAATAATTTAATGGAGTACTTCTGATCAGTGATGCATGGCAAAATACTTGAGCAATTCTTGCTGCCATCTCATCCTGCAGTGAAGCTTCATTCATAACAGCAGCCATACTCAAAAATTGGTTAGCACCTGGAAACAACTTACCCAACAAAGGAATCAAAATGTACACTGTAAGAACAGTAGAGGTGAAAAATCAAAATTGCTATGCTACACTTTCCTCCTTAGCACAGATGTTTAAAAAAAACATGGTGTTTTTGGACACATATCAAATACTTCCCGACCATCTGCATTTCTAAAAGAACATTTCTAACTATTTATAACAACAAAAAAAATCCCATAGAATACAGTTTGGTGAAGGTCCAGCCCAAACAAACCAAGCTGAGCAGGAAGGGAAGAGTGCCTCACCTCTCTGTAGGTTTTCAGTAACCCAGGGATCTCATAGTAGACAGTGACCACCCCAGAGTCCCTTGCCAGGGCCACGCCAGTCTTGGAGTCCACCAGAAGAAGAGCACTTGAGGAGGAGCTCCACATGCCTGGCAGGCCTGGAAAACACCACAGAGGCACTGCTTAACACCCTGCTGCCAACTGCAGCATTTCCTGGGCACTCTGGTGTCTGTGAGTGCCACTGCCAGGCAGGGCACACACCTCAGTGACCAGGAACCACTCTGGTGTCTGTGAGTGCCACTGCCAGACAGTTATTCTGACACAAGCCCATTAATACCAACAATCAAACACAGTGAGTGAAGGCAGTCCTGACTCTGCAGGAGCTCCACAGAAACAAGCCTTTGAAATGTGTGAAGTGTGACACTCAGGAATTCAATACAAGAGATATATTGCACGGGGCAATTAAAATTATGATTGAAACCTGTTTTTATCATTAACAAGAACAGTGACATTTGATTCTGAACAAACATGACAAATTTTGCATTTAGTTTTGCTGAGAGTGAGCCAGAGCCATGCTGGTGTCCCATGGAATAGCTGCCAAGCCACTCACCTTCCTGGGCTGTCAGCGAGGTCCTCAGGCACAGGACATCCCCCAGCACCACATCTGGGAGCTCTGGGAAGATGGCATGTTGGACAGGCAGTGGGATGTAGTCTGCAGTGCCACTGTGCTCTGCATCCCACACCCTGAGCAGGGTCAGCCCCACGTTCACAGTCCTGACCACAAAGGTGTTGTTGGCGGCTCCCTTGGCGATCTGCACGAAGTCATCTCTGCACACAAACAGAAGTGCTGTGCATGAAGGCAGGCTTGGTAATGCCATCATCTCTAAAACAGGGGAGGTATCCAGCTCTTCAGATGGCTGACTGCTTGTTTTCAGCAACAGTCATCTGATGAAGTCCAGCCAAGTAAGGAAATTCTAAAAATTATTTAGGTGCCACTGAGGCAAATTGCAGTGCTCAGTTCACCAGTATGCTGAGAAAATAGTGAGATGGTAATTATGCATTAAAACTACTTCTTAATTGTGAGAATTGTAGAGCTTTAGAATGACATCATCTGTCTCTTTTCCTTTTCTCAAGGGAGTTAGGAAGTCAAGAAATTTGAACACAAATAGGCAACTTCCCAGACATAATAATGCCATTGGATTGCCAGTTGTGGTATTTACCCAAATTCAGCAAGGTGCTCTGCAGGAAACAAGCCATGTTTCAGTCACAGCATTAGTGGTATTTTACTGAAGACCACAGGAGGCTGCTTCACAACATTTATTCTGTGAGGCAAAGACCAAAAGGTCTTTTGAGGCTTGTCCCTGCTGTGGGAAGGTTGTACAAGCCTATCTGAGGAGATAGCCCCTGATCCACAACGTTCCCCACCTTACGTAAGTCCTCAGTGAGTCAGTGGAACACAGCACTGGGAGAGGCAGATGCTGATGGATCAGTTGTTTCTCTGGGCCACTGCTGCATGCAGGGGATGATTTAGAGTCACTCAGGGCAGAGCACAGCTCCTGCAGGTCCCACTGGGATCATGCTTATCTGGGCAGCTTTCCATGGCTAGGGAATATTGATTGCTAACTGCAACTCTTCTCCCCGCCACTGCCTCTGAAGGCTGCAGAGACAAAGCCTTTGCTTTGCTAATCCCAGCCCAAGCTGTATCTTCACTTGGTATCTCTGGAACAACCTTTGTTCTATGTGTGTCTGGCCTTTTTTTGCTCTCTGTAATTAGCACCTGTAACAGACACCCACCTGTTGGTGGCAAAGTTGAGCACAGCATTGTGTGAATGGAAAGTATCTCCAGAGTTATCATGGAAATGCACTGTAAATGTCAGTGTCACACCCAGGGGCAGGGCCAGCAGTGCCTCCTTGTTCTGGGTGAGCAGAATGGGCCTCATGGAGATCCTGAGGTAGGAGATGGGGCAGACCTGGAAAAGTATCAGCAGTGAAAAGTTAAATTGCTTTTTATGAGACCCTTATAAAAATAATCTAAAAGAGCTCTTATTATGTAAATATGCAGAGCTGCCTTTATGAGGCATTTGCATTTAGCCATATGCCAGGACTAACATGTGAGGCTGCTATTATCATTATCTCCATTTCTCAGGTTGAAAGGGGCCTCTGACACTGCCTAGTCCAGCCCCCCACCCAAGCTGGGTTACCCAGGGCCAGCTGGCCAGGACCATGTGCAGGCAGCCCTTGGGCATCTCCACAGCCTCCTGCAATCTGCTCAACAGCCACCACACTAAAAAATGCTGTCCTGTGTTCAGACAGTGCTCCCTGTGTGCTCCCCTTGCCCTGTCATGGCTGAGAAAAGCCTGGCTCTGTCTGCCTTGAACCCTCCCAGCTGGTATTTCTTTGCCCTTTTTTTCTAGTACCACTGTGAGCTGAAACAAGCAATAATCATGTAGAAACATATATCACACACAGACTTCAGAGAACACACTACTATCAGTTCAAATTGTTAGGATTCCCTGGATATGCAAGAGAACAAGTGGTCCCCTAGACCTCTGTCCTAATAATTCCTGAAATAAAAGGTGCCATTCATCGCCCAGGTATTAGAAGAGTAACTCACAACATTTGTGTGAGTAAGGGGATGGAATGGCCACTGTTGCCCAGCTCTCCTGCAGCAGGTGAGAAAGCCAAGCTATTCCAGGCAGAGCTGGCAGCTGACAAACCCTGAGGGGTCAGCAGGCTGAGCTTTGTTCCCTCAGTGCCTCTCCTCAGCCAAGACAGAAGTTGGGCACTGCTCCAAACTCCTTAGGAGAGTCTGCTCCTCTATATTAACCATATGTGCACACCCCCACATTTCTGCAGTAATACTCCAGTGAAGAAAGGTTTTCTGAAGACAAAGACTTGACAACCTATTCTATTGGCTTTTAAACAGCATATCACTATTCTTGATTAACTTACGAGCAAAATTACCCAACAAAAATAACTATATCTGCTCTTTTTGTTACAGCTGTTGGAAAATAAATAATGGATGGACAGAGGAAGAAAGAGCCCCCTAATATATTGAGAAAACTTTTAAAAGAAGGCCTCAAGCTTATCTTGTAGAAAAATCCCTTTATTTTCCTGACCTAAGAGGCTCAGCTAAAACGTAAAACTCTGCAAACTGAAAATGTACATGTCAGAAGTTTAAAAGGAAAGGACAAATTTGGCCTCAAGCAAAATACATCTTTGGTGAATCCAAAAAAGAAAAAAGAGTGGCTATAGTATCAGTATATCCCACTGCCTGCTCCACAGGCTGGTTTCATCAGTTAAAATCTCTGTGCATACAGATCTCTGCCCAACAAGCTGTGGTTACAAGCCAACAAAAACCCCATTTCCCTGACAGATTATCAAGCTTGCTTTACTTTAAAATCTCAGCAACTGTCCCACAAGGGACAACTGCTAAATTTAATATTGATGAAAACAGCCTTTTACTGTTAAAGCATCTCAGGTTTTGAAGTATTTTTTTTAATTCAAGAAAAAATAAAATAAAATACTGAGTGCAGCAGGCCCAGGCAAGTGCTGAGCTTGGTCCCACACTAAGCTCGCTGTTACTCCTTCTTCCCTCACCATTCCTGGCTTATGTAAGAGCCCTTCTTTGAGCCAAGTTCAAGGTCTAAGTGTTAAGTGATGCTGCTGCAGCAGTTTGGTTCTTAATTGTGTACACTTGTAAATAGACAACACAAGACCTTATGGAAGAAGGACAGAGTGAAGGAGAGAGCTTTGCCTGAGAATGACACAATAGATTCCAGCTCATCTCCAGCTCTGTCACAAGTTTTCTGACATGACCTTTGGCAAAACCTCTCAAGCTTCTCTCAGCTCTTCAGCCATAAAATGAACTGTGTTACCTCACGGAGTTAAAAATATCATTTCCATAAAGGCACTACAGTTGTAATAAGTACAGGAAAAGAGATGTACAAGGAGCTGAACTGAGATGGGTCCTACTATAGAGAGCTTTGTACCACCACCCTGCCATACAACCTCACACAGGGGGATGTGACTTCAGTCCCACTGGGTACTACTAAATGGCATCTGAGCCTTCAAAGCCACTGGACATCTTTCCCTTGCCAAAGGGGAAAAACAAGGTCACGTGTAACAGAGCTGGAGAATTCACTGCCACCACCTCGCAGCAGGGGTGGTTTTAGTGACACTGGGGCCCCATTTCTTGTTCCATTCTCCAGCCAGGAAGACAGATCCATACCCTGTCCTACAGGCAGAGCTGAACATCATGGGAAATAACCACAATTGAAATTAAAGAAACCCACCAAGCCACTTCACAGTGACTACAGAAGTTAAACCTAGAAATAACTTAAAGCACTCAAGTGTCCATCTTTCTCCTTTGGCTGTGACAGAGGGAAGATGCTGACAGTAAAAAGGGATAGGATGAAGGGGAGCAGTCGGTATCTCAAAGCTCATGCTGCCAGATGCAAGAAGTTCTTGACTCAAGGATTTTTTGAACAGAGATGATGGGCATACATTCCCTGGTTCAAGGTTCAAAGCTCAGAACTATTAATTCCTACAATGCTCATTTTTCAGAAATGAAGTTCAAGAACTGCAGCAAACCATCCCTGTAGCAGTAGCAAAGATGTACTTGAGGAAACTGCAAAGGAAGAGAGCTGACAGTACCTTAACAGCAGTGATGATGGTCTGGTTGATGCCAAACAGCTCTTGGGAAACCACCTCAATGGTTGATGATCCAATCACAGACCCAGAGACAAGGAACCCTCTCTCATCGATTTTCACAACAGGGACCTTGTCTGGTCCATCCAGGACACGGTAACTCAGGGTGGCCACTCGGTCCCTGAAGAAAAACAACAAGTAGGGAACCCCTTAAATTGTAAAATCACATTTAGGGTCTCTTCCAACACAAACCATCCTGTGATTCTATGAAACTAAGGGCTCCCTCCCCCTGAAATGTAAATGCCTCTAAAACTTTGCCCTCAGTGTGTGTCCTACTGTCTCTATCTGCCCATTTTGCCGCTGGGAAAACTATATTTCAAGTCTGATATGAGTCTAAAATGTCAGTCTTTGAAAACAGATTATGTAAAAAGAATTTCTCATTGGGAAATGACATTTTAATCTGAAAATCCAGCCATAACCTCTGAGTGAGAAATACACAGAATTATATTCCACAAAGCCTCAATCACCCATCAAAACCTCTACAGGAAGCAGGCAGCAGGATACTGCCTTAACTGGCTCAGCAGCTTTCAAAAAAAAAAAGATCTGAAAGTTCCTAATACTGAATGAATGTTCCAGCTACAATCTAATACAAGATTTGACAAAGCCCGAGGGAGCAGGTAAGATACCATGAACCAGCAGATAAGTTGTGTATTAAATGGATGATTACAGTGATCCTGAGGGACTGAAACAACTCCCTTAAATATACCTGCCCTACAGTTTGGATAAAGGGGTGACACAAGCCACAGCATGGAAACTGAGCACTGACCTGTTGGTCCGAAGTTTAATAAAGGAATTTGGAGACATTAAGATCTGCTCTGCTTCTGCCTCTGGAGTTATTAGATGAAGTTTTTCAAACACCTGGAAAGTAAGAGGCATTTTTGGCCTACTGTTGTGTGCAGACAGTAATTTAGTTTATTTATTTAATCTTGTAAAACAAGCAAACAAAACCAAACAGAACTGTAACTTACTTTCTTCGCTTGTATAAGGCATATATGGTAAAACAAAACAACTGAACATGAATATTTGAGAATGGGAGAGCCAGTATCTTCTACAAGTTATTCTGAAGAGGATTTATTTCCAGGGCTATGGATGAACTAGGAAGCAGCATGAAAACAGAAAATTTCTCAAGGGAAAAGGTGTTGGAAACCCCATATTGACCTGAGTTACTTCACACTCCCCCCCTTGCCCCCATGAGCCCATGAACTGAATGAGCCCAAATGAGGAACATTATACAAACAAGAGTAAGGGCTGAAAGATAAACCAAAGCTGGAGCTACTCCTGCACTTCAAATTTCTGACTTCAAATACAGACTTCAGTCCAGGTCTGAAACAGATATTTAAACATATGAAGAAAATCATCCTACCTGAATTTGGATTTCATCAGACAGTTCTCTTGCCATGTTGTAGAACTGGTTGGCTGCAGCATCAAGGGCCTTCACTACAACTTTCAGTCCTGTCCTTCCCTTTACTCTGCCATAAACATCCACTGCAAAGTTGTAGTTTGCAGGAAGCTGAAATGCAGCCTTGGACAGGAGAAAGGGATCAAAGTTTCACTCATGAAAAGCCCAGACATTGGCACAGAGGAAATACCACAGCAGTGCTGACAACTGATCCTGGATTTTGAGGCAGTGAAGGCAACATTCCCTGCATTTCCCTGATGTGGCTGTTTCCTTTTCCCAAGCTGCACACACATGCATTATACATACACACACTTTACCTCACTGTGCCTTGTCCTGACATCCAGAGTGTCCCTCTTGGTGACAGACCAGTGGAATGTTAGCCCTGGCACAGCATTGCCAAAGGAGAAAGGAGTCTGAGTGCTGGTGATGCCCATGACATAAACTGGCATCTGGAAAGAGAAACCAGCCAGCTTAGGTAATGCCAGCATGCAAACCAAACACCTGCCCACAGCAAAGAGAATGAAACTTAAAATTCACTGATTGAGAGATGAGGTCTCTTATGAAGAAAATGGTTCCGCCCAGAGCTGCAGTGCTGTCACCAGATGATGTGACAGGAATGAGCACAACCTGCAGTTCCAACTTGTGAAGGTGACAGAAGCCAATCCCAAACAACTCACCTGAGTGCCAGCTTTCATTCGTGTAATGGGTGCCCGAATTCTCACAGCTGTCAGCTGTACCACCTCAACTTCCACCTTGTCCTGCCAAGGAGGGAGGGAAGACACTGTAAGCACTTGTCAAACTGAAACCACTGTTCTGGTTCTAGAGTGTCTGAATTCAGGCTCTAAACCCACTATTTTGCCATTATCTTATCACTGCTGCCACATGATACGCATGACTTGTCAGAGAAAACACAGATGGACAAATTCAGTAGGACTGTAAAAAACTAAAAAGGATTAACCTTTGATTGATAGGCATTAAAGATTCCCCTTAAACTGAAAAAAAACCAAATCTGCTCCAAATTACTGATGACATGAATGATGGAGCTGAGAGGTGAGAGACAGCCCAGGACAAGACCACAGGGGGTCCCAGCAGAAGAGGGACAAAGAAACCCAGGAGGTAAAGACATGGAGAGGAGTTAGGATGAAATGAGGATTGCAGAGCACCAAATGGGACAATTGAGAATAAAAGGATGATGTGTGACTCTAATATCTCCTCTTCATATATCCAGACATTCCTGATAGATTTTATTCCTGCTATATACTGGGGAGGAAAGGTCAGAACTGGACCTCACTGGGCAGCAGATTGACCTTTCAAGTTCACTTTGCCTCCTGTCACACCATTAGGGCAGACTGCTGCCCATGCATTAGAAAAGCAGAGATTTCTTGATATTTTATTTTTTAAAAGAATTACTTTGTGTCCTCTTGGGCTGTGCTGACACCTTTCAAGCAGCAGAGCTTTGTGGTTCACAGCAGCTGTGCTGCCCTTATCTCAAAGGAAGAAGTCATAAGATCTGGCCCAAGTTCTGTTGCTCTGAGTCTCATGCAAGTCCCAGGGACTTGTGCTCCCTTTCAGGCCTGCTCACCTCCCTCCCACTCAGCTGCAGGAAAATCTAAGGACAGATTCTGATGGAGTATCAGGGTTTCACTGCTTGCACCTCACAGATGGGTTCAGACCACAGCAAGGGATGACAGTGCTCTATACAGACTGCTGCAGCCTAGGAGACAAGGTGGGTTTCTTGAGCAGCAGCTGCTTTCTGGATCTTCCTGATCTAAGAGGGAATGCAGACAAGGACAACCTTCTGCTGTGCTGGAAAGGCTTCTTTAGATGGGCTTTTCTAGATACAGTAACCAATCCTGAAGATATCAGACTGGTCATAAAACCTCCCCAGTTATCTGTGAAACTGGTTTAAGGCACAGCATGATTTACCTATCTGCTCAAAGTACCACTGTGCCAATACCTGTGTAAGCTCACAGGCCAGAGAGTAAGGAACTCTGAGTTTTCATCTTCAGGAAACCAGAGAAGTGCACGAGGTAACACTGCTCGCCCCCTTTCAAAGCTAAAGCCATGAGTCAGAGAGCCCCTGCCAGCCCCCAACAGCACCATAAACATTACCTGGGACACTACCACAAGCTTCTCTGTCTCTGCATCAACAGCCTGCAGCACCCCTGTCACCACCCCACTGCCAATGGCCACTCCTCTGACCAGCCCAGAGCTGTTCACCGATGCAATGTGCTCGTTGTCAATGGAGAAAATGATGTTGGAGAGAGGCTGGGGGCCTCCTTCAGCAGTGATCTGTCAGAAGAGCACACAGAACAGTTAAGGAACCCTTCAGATGGTTCTTCTGGTCACCATTACAGGGCACAGCCTCCCTGCTCAGCAGCACACTGACTTCAGTGCTGCCTGCACCTTCCCAGGGCAGCTCAAGATTATCCCCCCTGCACTGGGTCCTTGCAGGATGTCAGCCTGGGAAATGCAGGAGCTGAGCTCAGAATGGACCCTGTGCCTCACAGAGTGTCACAGGCTGATGCTACCTCCCCTTCAGAAAGTTTCAGAGAACTTTACCTCCCTTTCTCCTCAGCACCCTGGTGCAGAGCTCTGCTCTGTGTTTCAGTTTGTACAACAAGCCCACTGTGCCTAATTTCATGGAGGTGACAGATTTACTCATGCTGTGCTTGTATTTAACACCAGAAAAGCTGACACCCCATTGACAAAAGCAAATACAAATCCTCTGAAGCAAACACAAATCCTTTGACCAGCAAGAGAGCAAAAAGGAAGCTGGCTCAAGGACTTCTTGTTCAGAGGAGTATTCATCACAGAAACACACAATGGGCTGGGTTGGAAGGGACCTCAAAGCTCATCTTGTTCCATGGGCAGGGACACCTTCCACTGTCCCAGGCTGCTCCAAGCCCCAATGTCCAACCTGGCCTGGGACACTTCCAGGGACCCAGGGGCAGCCACAGCTTCTCTGGGCACCCTGTGCCAGGGCCTGCCCACCCTCACAGGGAACACTCCTTCCCAGTATCCCATCTAACCCTGCCCTGTGACGGGTTTGAAGCCATTCCCTATGTCCTGTCACTCCAGGCCCTTGCTCAAAGTTCCTCCCCAACAATCCTGTCAGTCCCTTCAGTGTGAATGCAGATAAATGTCAAGTATCTACTGCTGGAAATCCAGTTTTGAAACTCATTTTACAGCAGAAATTACAAAATAAATAAAATACACAAGAAGATGCCTCACCTGAATCGTGGCCCCAATAATTAGGGTCACTTTCCTTGGCAGTAGTCTAAATGGGGGAAAGACCTAAAACCAGAAATATGGATACCTATGATCAGGATCTCTCAATCAGATAAATTATGCCACAAAACAGTACAAGTGCAAAACTGAGTCTTTAGTTACTTAATCACAGTAAATTGAGCGTGCAGAAATTTAACTCATCACCTGCAATTAAACAGCACTGAAATCTGACTGGCATTAGGTCAGCTTCCAGACAGAGTGAATTTTCTGGCAAATTGACTACTGTATTGTAACTATAATTTATATATTCCTGTTCCATTGTAGCACAGACTTTATTTAATCTTATCTGAAACTATTTACTTCAATCTGCTGTGGAGCAGAGTTGATTCTCTGTCCTCTTCTGTCAGCCACAGTTGCCACCAGACTCGTCTGCCCAATGGTCATCCCACGCACCAGGAAAACAGCAGTGTGGTCATCCAGAGCCTCCCTCAGGGGGCTGCAAAGAAATTCATTCAAGAGAGACATTCTCTGAGTAAATCACAAATAACAAAGCAAAGGACTCATTTAGTGCCCAGCAGTTTTACCACAAGGCTGTGACTATGGCTGAAGCAAAGTTAAGGGAATTATCACATGTTTACACATGAAGGCTCTTTGCAAACTGTGCTTTATTGTAACATTAAATACCTGAAATGAAAATGAAACAAGTGACAGACACAATGAGCTTGATAACATCAGATGTGCCTTCACACAGGCACTCATCACCTGACACTATTTGCAAGTCACTGCTTTCCAAGGTGCACAGAGCTTCATCAGACATCACACCGGAGGAATGGAGTCCTATTCATCAGCCAGCAACACTCAAGTTGTTAGTTCACGCAATTTCCCTCACAAATAATAATTTTTTACCACTTAACGGGTAATTAAGACTTCACAAAAATAAAATCTCAGCCATTGTATATTACCATGCCTCCAACCTAATACCTTTATTCATTTTTTGATAATTCTTATTTGCAGAATTATTTCAAAAAACCATTAACTTACACAAGTGAGACGAGCTGAGATGCTGCTCTGAGACTGAGATCCATGACAGGGAAGTATTTTGCCAGAAACGGTTTCTTTGAATCATCCAGAACTCTAACATAAGCCTTAACTGTTTTTCCAATCTCCACCTGAAACAGACACATGCCAGTTGTTTTGCATTCAAAGCACTCTTATTTATTAGCATAACCATTTTAATTTTATTTTGTATTACACTTGTAGAATGGTAGTGGAGATAGAGCCCCAAGGTTAGATTAGCACTGATTTTAAAGACTAATCCCTGCCAGCTAGAGTTAGTGTCAGATGAAATTAATGAATCCAGGTCCTTCAGCTGGCAAGGGCATAATTAAAACATCCAGAAGTATCAACACTTCTTTTGTTTAAGGCACACCCAAGCTGGCAAGTGGAATGAGCTGGACTTTCTTCTGTTCAGTTTTAAAACCTGACATATGGAAAATGACCTTGGGGTAAAACCTATTCCTGTAAGAATTGCTCACATGCACTTTAAACACAAGGAAATGTAAATGAGCATGTCCATTTAAATTATGGATTAACATTCGTGTAAATGCAAGAGTTGAGATTGCTGCCACACAGAATATGAACAGATACCTCATACTCTAAGACACTTCTAACCTAAAGAGATAAATTTGGGAGGAAGAAACAGAGACACAACACAGGGAGGTTGTAGCTGTTTCTCTGTTGTAGCATCTTGTCCATGCTTGATGTCCATGCTCAGGACCAGCACAGGGAGTCAGGGCAGGCTGGAGCAGCTCCTCATGCTGCTTCCAAGGCACTGACCTTGTCAACAACTCGCACATACAGTTCCTGGATATCAGATACATGAATTTCAGCTTCAGCTGGGGCAGGGAAAGCCAGACACAGGTCATGAATCATTACAGTCACCGATCCTGGGAGCAGAGGCTGCACCTGCAATGCCAAAAGAAAACTGCATTATAGCACTTTTGTCTGTTGTTCACAGGATAAAATTCATATCACTTTCAGGACAGAAGCAGTTGGATGTAGAAATTTCCAAGCTTAGAAACAGAGAATTCTTCCACCAAAATAAAAAAACAAGCTATAAAATGTATGTAAAAAGTATCATGCTACTGAGCTAGTGCAAAGAGCCCCCAGGCACCAAGTGAATTAACAGCTCTTCATCTGGAACAGTCTGGCATCTTGTTATTCTCCTGCCATCAGGAGAAAAAACACAAATCATTTAGAGCAACAAAACCTTCTTAGCAGAGTGAAAACCAAAGTGATAAAGGAAAAAAAAATCAATTGAGGACAAAGATTATGTCTATAAAGCCTTGATATTGGCTTCCTGTAAGATCTGTACTCTACTGTTACTGCTTTTCATCTGAGCAGCCAAAACCTGGTGGTAGACCCTGGCAAGAAAGAGGATAACTGACAGATCAGGTATTTCTTTGATACAGCTATTATTCCATTAATTTTAAAGAAAGAGAATGTTCTACTTCTTAATGGGTAAAGAGAATAAACCAGTGAAGAAAGAGACCTCTGGTCACAAACACAAACCCTCAGAACTAAGCACCCACCCCAAAGTCCCCTCTCCCACACCTCGCTCACATCAGCTCTGCAGTTCTCCTGCAACTCCCTGACCTTGCCACAGAGCTCAGGACAATGCCAGCTGCTCTCCTCCCTTTGGCCAGGGACAGCAGTGAAGCTGGGTGTCCTGTTCTGTGCTCTGAACTCTGAGCAAGGGGAGATGGCCAGGCCCCCCAGTGCACAGAGTTCAGTGAGCTCTCAGCACTGCCCGGCAGCACCACAGGAGACAGCAGCACAGCACTGGGGAGAGCTGACATTTTGTTCTTTGAGGGCACTGCTCCTACTTCTGCCTCAAAATAGAAAGGGATGTGAAGTTTTAATAAAGGTCAGCTTCCAGAACAGCAGCAGTTCCCAGAGAGGGAGGCTAACACAGGGGCTGGGCAGCAGGGCAGGAGATGTGGCACAGGGAGGGAGCTGGAATGGAGCTCAGCTGGACTGGCAGACCACAGAAAGGAAACAGGAAAAATGAAAAGCAGGGCTACTGTAACTTTTAAAACTCTCCCTACTATCTCAGCCACCTCTGCTGTTCTCCTCTCCCACTGGGTGTCCAGTGGCTCCCAGTATCCATGGATATTGCACTGGTGACCACTCTTCACTCCGCCCTTGCTACCACCCACCCATGCCCAGAGAAGCTGCTGTGTCAAAACCAGAGGGAGAGAATTTCTCCTTGGCAGCCCCACTGAAAAGTCTGGGAATCACTGATCCAGACAACTTGAATTTAGTTTCTCAGAAGAGTTTCCTGCCAACTCATCCTCTGTCAACTTGGCTGCACTGGAACCTGCCCTGGCAGCAGCCTGACAGAGCCTGCTGATTTCCCAGGCCATTCTGCTGCCGCCATGGAAAAACCCAGGGCTGCTACTGGGATTGAACCCAAACACTGCACCCAAACCTGCCAGATGTGTGTGGGGTTGCATTTTTAAAAAAATATGTTAAAAGTGGAGTTTTCTCTCCTTTAATCTGACAGGCAGTTAAATCTCTTCCTACACTTGACAAAGCCTATCTTGCTGTCACTGCTCCACTCCTGAATTCCTGATGAGAGCACTGAACTTATCTCATATACATCAGTTAAACCCATCAGGGAGACCTGACTAAAAAGCTATTAAGAGTTTGAACAATGTACTATGTACAAAAAACTCCTCATCTCCTCTATTTTTTTCTCACCTCTGTGCCTAGTTGGAAAAAATATTCCCACCTCACACTTACAACAGGTAAAGACAATCAAAATGTTTCACAAATTCTTTTGATATTCTAATTTCCACCTTAGTTATCATTATTTCACAACTTTATCAGCATTACTTCTTAAAAGACAAATCTGTAAATTATAAATTCATAAAAAACACTCTTTAGAGCAACTTGTTTCATTTCCAGTTCTTGCCTAATGAAAGCAGCAATGCAAACACAGTTTGCATTAACTGTTGTAAATACAAAAGTTTTATTGTTGTTCACTGAAGAATGGATTTCATATCCTGGGCCTGATGAAGTCAAGCACACCTGCACTTTAGTGGCATCTTCTAGTGGAAAACTGCATTAGAAACTTCATATGGAGATCAGAATAAACACTTTAATAGATATTCATTCACAAAATCAGGATGCAATACTGTGATAAAAAAATACCCTGAAACAGCACAGAAGAATTTGAAGCTTTCAGAAGTACTGGCCCACGCCAAATACTCCAATATTACTTTGGAAACCAATTCATCTTATGTGTAGCTTCTGAATAATTCTGTCATGTTATTCTTGGAGGTGTATTTGTGAAATCAGGAACATTTTACTGCAAAGTTGTAATGGGTGAAGTACTTGGAACTGGCTTTTATCTTATACAGAGAACATAAGTGCATCACAGCTGTAATGAAACAATTCCTTGTACCTGAGACTATAGCTGGAAGTGCCAGTGCAAAGATTCCCTGCCTGAAGCATGACTGTGACAGGCAAACACATCCAAAATGCAGCTACTGCCCCTCTATCCACACCTGCTGGAAGATGCCCAAGAGTGCTGAAGCTGTAGAACAATAACCTGGTTGCCAAAAAGGTGTAAAACCACAAAATACTGCACTCACCAAAGCAATGCCTGGAGTCTCCTCATGTGTCACTCTTACAATATTTGGCACACTGGTACTAATGAAAAAATATCCAGAACCTTGTTGGATAAGAAGTTCTGCCTGCAAAACCAGAAAAACATCCAGAATTAAGACTGTATCTTTCTAGTAAAGCTGTCTCCTCACACATCTTCTGTAATGTGTGATGTTTTCCTCCCTGCAGTGGGAAAGCAGCACTGTAACTCCTCACCTGGACATCAGGGTGGTTGTAGATGGAGGCCCCAGTAGGGCTCACTTTCACATCTTCCACGAGCATCAGTTCAATGGTGGCAGGCCCTGGGAGCACAGCTTCATGCTGCAGGAACAATGGCAGCAGTTACAGCAACGAGGCACAGCACTGCCAGAGTCCTGTGTGTGCAGGGAGGATGTTTAAGCAGGTAACCAAAGTTCAGAGCTCAGCCTGAGGGTGTGAGATGCCCACAAGACCCAGCGAAGGGCATCCTCAGGGCTGGTCTGTTCTGCACCCCTGGCCAAGCCAGAGGACAAGGCCCTGCAGGATCAGATGTCTGACAGGCATAGACAGAGCATTAACTCTGGGCCTAAGTTCATACAGAATGATATGGCAAACACACAAAGTTTTCTACTTCTAACTCATCTTTTTGTGATTCTTCTTAGCAGGCCACCAAGAGAAATTCTTCCTTAAATGTAAGTGCATGAACACTGGACTAGATGTGCGTTTAATCACTCACTCATAACAACATTAGCTCAGAAAAGGAGAAAGGTTTCTAGAGGAAGTCACTACTCTGTACCCATTTCACCTCATTAGTAGAATTATTTCTTGATGTAGAAAGGATGTCATCTTTCCCTAATGACATAATAGGGTGTTCCACTCAGAACACGGAACATCAAGACATCTTAATATCCCATCTACTAGATTTTTGTTTGTGTTTTGTCTGCAAGAAAGGAGAAGAGAATGGGTAGGTTTGAAAGCAGAACAGAGCAGCCCATTGCTGATGTACTTGAAAAAAGCAGCCAAGTCACCTCATTAAAAAAAAAACCAAAACAAAACATATGAGCCTACAAAGTGCAGCAGAACTGGCATCTACAGCTACCAAACAGTCCTCCCAAATTTAAACAGACAGAATAGAACTTAAGAGAACTCCTGTGTTCTCTGAATTCAAGGCAAAGTTTGGAGCATTCACTTTTTAAATTACTTCTAAAAGTAAGAAAGAATACTGAATATTGGTCTAACAAAGCAGAACATGAAATGTCCATATTACAACTCAATTTTTAAGAGGAAAAAAAACCAAACAAAATCAAGTATCTCAAGTAGCTTCACAGCAAAGTACTGTGTCTCTGCAGCAATTCTCACTAAGCTGTAGTCAAATTCTTCAGGGGAAATGCATCTACACCACACTTCCCAACAGGACAAGAGTGAAAACCTTCTGAAAAGTCAAGAGCCAAGTGGCAAAACAGATCATCTCTCAAAGAAATTACTAAGCAGATGCCACACCTGGCCCATGCTGAGAGGAATCTGGCCCACAGGGTATTTCACATTACTGCTGCCCATCTGGTACCTGCCTTGAGTTAAATCCTGTAACCTCTCACTGTGTATTTTTACTTTTTGCCTCAACTCTGTTTTCACGGTACTGCATGTAGTCCAAACCCACTTAAATCTTGCTTAACAAGATTAAACAGAAATTCCAGTTAGGAAGCAGAATATTTTAAGAGTCAGCTATTGCACATGTCAGGTTACTCCACAGGCTGAAACCTGCCCTTATATTCAGTTGTAAAAAGTGACATAAACAGAAACTGCCATCTGTTTATACCTGCCTTCTTTGTTCATCATCACTACCTTTTTCTGTTTTCCTTCCCTAGGTTGAGTATCTACAAACTGAGTATTTCAGAGTGGCTAATGACTTGTAAAATGAGAGCCTGGGCTTATGGCTGGCACTGTACAACAGAGGAGTCTCTCAGGAAAAAAAAAAGAGAGCATTAGTCAGAGCCCAGACTAACATATGGTCCACATGAGGAATCAGTCAGCTTTTGCTTTGCTCATGCAGAACTTTCCCACCCAGCTTTGCAGGGGCAATAATCCATTTGCTTTCCCCAGTGACAGCTGCACGAAGCACATGGCTGCTTTAGTGAAGGACAAGCAGCAGAGATTCACCAATTCATTAAAAATCCAACTGAAACACTTCTCTGTTATGCCCTTGCCCAGCCAGTTAAAAAACTCCCAAGGACTTGAATAGATTTGATAGGGGTAGCAGCACCTAATGCAGAAGAAAGCAGAAAAGCCATGAACCAGAATAAAACCACTGCTGTATGAACCAGACTCCAGCACGGAGCTGCCTCATGTGTACAGTGCTGTGTGTGGAGGAAATAAATCCATCCCAAGAACACTGGGCACTAAGCACAGGGAAATGCAAAGCCCCCAAGGGCTGTTACCGGTGTTGTGGCTCTGGCTGCCTTCAGGTGGGGCTGCTGGAACCCAGTGGCAGTGGCAGAGATGGCAGCAGTCCCAAACTCACGGTCAACTACCACAGTTTGTAGGCCTAGAATGCAACAAAGATGAAAAATACACTTAGCTCCTCCAGGATCCTCTCAGCAGACAATAACTTTCAAGACAGGTCCTAAACATTGGACTTTATTCCTTTTTTCTCCTCTCTTTAACAGCACACACTAAAAAATGCACATTCATGTTAAGATGATGTATGACTGCAGATTACAGTAATTTCTTTAATCAAGCTCAGATTTAATTCTGACCTTCAAACAATGAAATGCTCATTTCAACCCACTCATACCATGCATTTTCTTCTGACCATTGGCCTCTTCCTTCAGAGTCAGCTCCATTGACAGCTCGGGCTCAATACGAGCAATGCCCTTATTTGTGGATTCCCACACAACACTCAGAGAGCTGAAGTTGTCAAATTTCCTGCCTTGCTGGTCATAGGCTGCCAAATCCAGTATTGGATTGCGGTAATTGGAAACAGGAACCTGAAAAAGAAGGAATATTTTGAACTGAACAGATACAGGAGGGTTTTTTAGTCATTAAGAAAATGTATACTGAGTTCCATGAGGTTTGTTACAACATCAATACATAAGGAATGTTCATTAAAATGAGGCATCAGTGCAAGGCTGAGTGCTCGAACAGCCCTGAGATTATCTCAGCTGGCCAGAGCATGGTGCTAGTTACACCAGGTGGGTTCAAGCACTGTATGGGCCATTTAGAGTTGGACTCCATGATCCTTGTGGGTCCCTTCCAACTCAGAGCATTCTGTGAATCTCTGAACTCCTAGGGGGTTTTCCTGGAGCAGGGGTTTGGGGTGTTTTTAGCCAGTGAATTACCTTAAAACAAACAAACAAAAACAAACAAACCCACCCCAAAACAACAACAAAATTGAGTTCTGAGGTGGCTCCAAGCCAACCAAATGCAGCTCAAAAATTGCTTCTAGAACTCAAACAAATTATGACAAACACTACTGTTTGTTAAAGCTCAAAATTATGGTGTTGCTCTGGTGAAGTGCATTAGCAACAGCAGTGCATCAAGGCAGGCTGACACATAATGGAGACAGAAAAGCAGGTGAGCTCTGAGGTGGCTAATAATACACAAAAATCTCCTTCTCCTCTTGTTATTACATAGAAGCTCTTTAAAATGATTCATCACCTGCATTTTTAGGGAAGGAGGATGACTTTGACATTTGCCTGGGAAAATTAACACGACAAAACATGGTTTACTCAGCAGCCAACATGTGACAACTCATTCCAACTCATCAGGAAACAACAGAACAGTGAAGTTCTTTATGCCTGATAATCTACACATATCCATTGTCCATTTACTACAGGACCCCCCAAACCTGCTCTGTGTAGGAGCTCCCAAGGGCACCAGTGTGCCCACAGCTCCAGTTACTGCTCCTCTTGCAGCAGCTCAGATGCTTTAGTTCACACATGGAGCTCCAAACACTGATTTTTCAGCTGTAAGAACACCACCTTCTCCTGTCACTTCTCAGGCTTACCACTTGCTTGTTCTGCTGGAGCAAGGGGCAGGAGAGATCAAGCTGAGGGCTGCCATACACAGGAATCAAAGTCAGCCGGGAAGGGACAGCACAGACAAACTTCACCACAGCAGGTTCCACCACTGGGAAAGCGTTGGTGACTGTGGGGCTGTTCCCAACTGTTAAGGTAATAACCTGAAAACAGCAAACGAGGAAGGAGTTGAGTTCAGGCATGCTGTATTTCCACAGGTCTCTGTTACACTGGGATACCAGAATGAAAAGCAAAAATACAATTCTTGGGGATTTACATACTATTAAGACACAGGAAGATGTAAAAGGGGGAGAATATTTCAGGAACAGTTCTTTAGCACTATGAAAGTACTGTTCCTGGGAACCCTTCCTAGGTGTTCATGTTCATTACTATCAAATTGGATTCAAACAACAAATCTCTTGTAACTGAACAAGGAAACAGCAGGTGTTCTGGCAGAGTGAGAATAGAACAGCCCAAAGGCAACATTTACAGTCATTTCAGTGTGTTTAAAAACATCTCATCTTTTATTTTACATTCCATTTTTAGCCTTCAGCAAAATGAAGTGGATATAAACCCAGAGAAGGCTGAGGCAGCTCCGGTCATCTGCCTCATCCCCTCATGCACTGGTGCTGGGCAGAGCCACGCAGGTGTGATGAGCTGGGGACAGCCAGCCTTGCAGACCTGCACATCAACACCAAGGCCTGTTCCTTTTGAATCTGCACTTACAGAAATAGCCCCACTTTGCAAAGTGTCCACTGAGGACATCAGTGGAACTTGGCAGTCCAACCAAAATGCTTAGGCCTTGAAGAATTGCAGGAGGAAAATATTATATTGAAGCTAAAAGCTTCATAGGCTGGGGAGGGTGAATAAAGCAGGAGAAATCACTTCTGTATGTTGGAGAGAACAAAACCAGGTGCAGAATGAGCACAGCCACACTCACCAAGGCTGCACAGAGAGCAGAGCAGTCAATTCCTGTGGCTGCCATTTGTTAGAATAAACAGAATTACACTGGAAGGTAACACAGTTAAGAAGAGCAGGTCAGACTCATGAGTCAACCTGCTCAGTAACCTTCTGCTCTGATCCTGCTCATGCAAACTGAACCTGCACTCATCAGGATGTTCAATGCATCCCACAACATAAGGCTTCCACAACTTGGGTTTATACCGCAATAAACGCATCATAAACCGCTTTTTAACATAATGTTGTGAAATGCTCACTTTAAAACCTAACATAAACAATGTACTTACCCAAGTTCTTTATTGGCTCATTATGAAAACATCTTGCTACATAACAGGCATATGGCACCATAAATCTGTCTGGAGCCAGTTCTCAGTGCCTGATGGAGGGCAACACTGAGCCCTTGTGGCACTCACCTGCTCTCCCAGGCTCCTGCACAGCACCCTAACCCAGTGCTGGTGGCTGTTTCGAGGTGTGGGAGGTTCATGTAAACACAGGGCAACGCTTTGTGCATCCTCAGCAGTGACGTTCCTGAAGAACTTGGAAGGTTCTTGCACCCATGGCCTCGGTCCTCCTTCAAACAACATATCCTTAGAAGAACCCAAAGTCACTAAAGCGACAGATGGTGGATCGACAGCCTGTAATCAATCAATTAATTAAATAAAAATTAATCATCTATTTACACAGTTTGGTTGTGCTCTGCAAAATAAAAATTTCCCTCTGAATGGAACAGCTGTATTGGTTACTTGGATATGGCTGTGATTTCTCCCATGCAATGGTTTGTCAGCACACTTAGTGAAAAACAGAGCTGCATCAAAATCCACAAGGATTTTGTCCAGCTGGATTAGATTCAAAGGAAGCCGTGGATCCAAAGAGAAGTTTTAGCTGCATTCTAATCACATCTCTCTCATGAAGAATTACAGCAAAAGGGAAATCCTTAATATATTCTTCTGAGCACAGAGAGATAGTATTCTGCTACACTTTAAAAGAAGTATTTAAAATGAACGAAGCAATGTCAAACTGTACTTTCACTTGACAGTGCTCTCTCTGGAACAGTTCTGTGTATGTAATTATTCTCCTACACAAGTTTTACTTCAAACCTCTGTAACAAATTCTGCACTGACGTGCATCCCTGGGACAGCCTGTGCCATTCACCACCACAACAATTAACCTGACATTTAGTACACAAAAACCATTTCCAGTTTGTGTTTCACAACATCGTATTACATCATTATAACCACAAATCTGTAGGATTTGCACTAACATTTTCTCCATATTGGGGGAAAGCTATGGTCAAGTACTCAGACTTCAGCCTGCAGTCAGTGCTAGGCCTCTGAAGGTGAGGTAACAACAAAGCAGCCTCTTCTGTATTTCCATCATTGACCCTGGATCTGATTCGATCTGATTTTCTTCACTGAATATGAACCCACCCAGTTTGGTTTTTCAAACCTATTCCTTTCATAACCTGCTCCCTGTCATGTGAAGGTGTTTCAGGGATGGATAGCTCCAGGAGCAGAGGAAGCAGACTCACCCTTAGCGGGAGGTAAGCGGCGATGGCGATGCTGGCACTGAGGCGCACGTGCCCGTGGGTGTACACAACCACCAGCCTGGTGTACCCCTGAAATTCAGCCTTCACTCTCACCCCACTGCAAAAATCAGCAGTTGGCTTAAGTCTTCCTGTCAGATAAATTAAAAATACACAAGAGCTTATTTGGAAAGAAATGCCCAGGCATGTTCATCACATTCAACATCGCTGTTTAAAGGGAGCCTATCAGAAAGATGGAGAGAACTTTTTACAAGGACATGTAGGGACAGGACAAGGGAGGGTGGCTTCAAACTGAAAGAGGGAAGGTTTAGATGAGATACTGGGAAAGAATTCTTGGCTGGGAGGGTGGTAGGGCTCTGGCACAGGGTGTCCAGAGAAGCTGTGACTGCCCCTGGATCTCTGGAAGTGTCCAAGGCCAGGCTGGACAGGGCAGCCTGGGACAGTGGGAGGTGTCCCTGCTCATGGCAAGGGGTGGGACTGGATGAGCTTTTAGGGTCCCTTTCCACCCAAAGGAATGGTGCATAAAAAAGCAAATATATCCTCAAAATAAAACTACTTGGATCCCCTCCCCTCTGAAGTTTGTCGCTTCTGTGGGGACACTATACAGAGCCATGAGTCAGTGATTTAAGGGAGTGACTTGGCAACACCTGTCACCAATTTAACTTGCAAAGCAGGGAGGAAGCTAAAGCACCTTCAAGTGGGCTGAACACGGCAGGGTTCTCCAGCTCCAGGGCGAGCTCCAGCTGTGAGCAGTCGCTCAGGGGGACCAGCTCACCCCCATCCCCACTGCTCCGGCCACTGATCCTCAGGGGCAGCTCCAGCACCTGCCCCACGTGTGCTTCCACCTGGCAGGGAGCAAACTCCATGGCGCCGGGCTCGCTGACGTACACCTGCCCCAGGGAAGGAACAAGGACAGCTGTGTGCCACTGCTCTGCTCCCACACCAGCCCCAGCCCACAGCAGCTTGGGGAGCCTTCCTCTTACTGCTGCTCCTGTAATTCTCTCTTCTGCTTTATAGACTTGGAAGTGTGGACTAAGTGTGGACTAACCCATCACCAGCTGGGAAACGTTTAGCATCCATTAAAGAACCCACCTCAGAATGACCACAGATTTCATAACAATCACTGTGGTCAAAGCTTTTTATTTGCAGTATCTTAACTGCTTAATCTTCTACAACTGGCTTTAGGATACCAAAACCATATGGTAGAGAGTTAAAGCTGTAATCTGTGTAGACTAACTACTACTACTAAAAACTTATTCACTGAGGTCAGTAAACAGAACTCTGAAGAGCTGTTCCACAAAGAATGCAGCTCCTAACACAGCAACAAAGGCATTCAAAAATAACCTATTCAGATTGTGCAATACACTGCTCTGAAAGCTCACGTGGACAGAAGGTTGGTTTCTGTCTTCGGGCTGTGACTTATGTTTGAGGATAAGAAGTTTTAGCTGAAAAAAATCTTCATTCCTGTGTCTCTGGCTGGTAACTGTTGCACATCCTAAAAAGCAGCATCCTGGCTTGTTCAGAGAATTATTTCAGAGCAAGTGTGTAAGCTAAATTCTGAGCAGATTTTAATTCATGTCACACCCCTCCCTTTGGGGCCACCCGATGTACTGTTCCTGCATTCTCCTCACTCCACACCACACTGACCACCATGACTTAAGGACAGGGGATGGTCTGCAGAGACACCACAAAATCTCTCTTGGGAGCTATGATTTTCATTGCCATTTTCTCCTAATTTTCCTAAAATACTGGTTTTCCTTGGCCAGCATAGGTATCTGGAGTCAGTCTGCAGCACTGTGCCCACTTCAGCTACTTCTCCAGACAGAAATTTCCTTGCACATCATAACAACTGCCACCCTTTGATATCAAGGGAGAACACCCACCTATCACCCTACAGAATGAATTTTTAGTTTGGCTTGTCCACTTAGGTGGCCAGGCCAGTCAATTACCATTTCCTTCTTGCACTGAAAACTTCCAACAAGGAAAATTACTTGCCAAGGAAACCAGGAAGGGGCAAAAATGGGAGTGAAGTTAATGCACTGAACAGTGTTGGATTTCCTGAAGCACAAACTGAAACCAACCACTTAACCTGCACAGGTCAGGAAGTGGAAAGGGAGCTTATGGCATTCTCTGCTCCTTCGCTGTTTCCAAAAGCCATATTCAAGAACACCAAAAGCCATATTCAAGAACAATCAGTGAAAAATAAATTTCTTACCTTCATTTCTCCATAATGCAATAGATTCCTAACATCAAATGCCTGAATAGTGCTGACTCCAGCATCACTCCCAGTGCTCATTATTCCTTTGACTGTCACTGTGGCTACTGCCTGGTTAGAAGAGGACCAGCTGAAGTTGCCACTTCCACCCCGAGCCTGGAACACAGAGGGAAAAAATCTTTCAAACATTTAATCAAAAGTACATGGTTCTCACTTTTCACAGCTTTGGGTATCTTGCATGAAAACCAGGAATGCACTGAGAATGGGACATACAAATAAAATAACACCACAGAACTTAATAAGTAAGATGAAGTAAGAAAGAGATGAAAAGATTGCTATCCTTCATTCATTTTAATTTCAGCTTTCTTTTCTTTCACAATTCGAAATAAATGTCAGAAGTTCCATCAGAGTAAAATACAGGTGAACACTGGAGCAATTTTTTAATGTATATTGTTTTCATTCCTTTAAATTCCTCAGCATTTCCTTTAACCTATTTCATAATTAAAATTTAATAAGGTGATAAATCTTGCCTAGAGGGATAGTGTGGAAAACAAACAAATCTAAATTATGCAGGACCTTAGCTAGAAATTTTTACCAGGCAAGAGAATAGAAAGAAAATGAAGAGGAGGGTCATTTCCCTTCTTCCTTCCTCTGAGCACGTGCACAACCTGATTACAGAAGAACACAGACAAATCAATAAATAGGTAGTGGTGTGATACAGGAGAGGCATGGGATGTGGTGAGAAAGGCTAAAAGAATGCAAGAGTTCAGCATATTTCTAAAGGTACTTGAGTTGAAACAGGGAGATTAGCAGAAAACATAAAACAGAAATACCCAATTCTTAATAGCTGTATGAGCTCTCATATCCCTGCCATAAACCCCAGACTCCTCACTGCATTTTCCCTCTCTGGCTGTCAGTCTGCACTGAGGAAAGGAAGGGTAAAGCAGCTTCCCCTGCAGCCTGATCATTCCCCAGAGCCTGGCAGGAAGCTCCACACTGCTACCTGTGAGTAATGCCCTCCCTGGGAAGCTCCAGTGCTCACTCACACAGCTGGCACTGCACCTCCTGTGCAGGGACTGAAGGGAGGCAACAGAAACCATCTCATTAGCAAAAATATGAACAAAGCAACCCCCAACAAACCAGACAGCTGGCAAAGGAAAACCTGCCAGGCATTCTGACACCATCTGGAGGGAGTTACTCCAGTTATAAACAGAATTTGACTAGATCCAAAAATCCCTTTCAATTTATTTTCAGAAAAACTTTATTCACCCATTTGAGATAGCCTGACTGAAGCTATGGAGTGGGAGGCAAACTCTGATGGAGAGGCAGGAACAGCTGAGCTATGTGTGTGCTGTTGACAACCATTGGTATTGTGGGATGGAGAGACCAGGAGAAAGGTCTCAGTTTCAGAAAAATTTCAATCTTGGGACAAAAAGGTTTCTATGTTTTTATTGAAAAAAATCAGAGTGAAGTAAGAATAGCAACACAGTTATTGCAGTATCATGAACAAATGTTCTCTAGTGAGATACTTCATTATATATGCAAGATAAGGTGAGGTAAGAATAGAACTGTGAGAGGGGTAGGAAACAAACTGCATTTCATTTCCCTTATTGGGAAACCTCCAGCAGAATTATTGTGAAGTACTGAAAATGCAGATTTGTACTAAGAATTTTTACCACACTCTGCTGGTGTGGTCAGGAATAGCATGAAGTAAACCAAGACACAAGTAGAGATGCAGGGCTTAACTCAAGGGAGTTTAAATTTACACTGGAGAATGCAGTTTAGTCCCTATGAGACTGACTCTCTCCATGGAGCCACTGAATCAGTAAGGCTGGAAAAGACCTCAGAGATTATCAAGTCCACCACTGAACCACATCCTCAGGTGCCACACCCCCACAATTTTTGAGCATTTTCAGGGATAGTGACTCCTCCACTGCCCTGGACAGTGTGCCAGTGCTTGACAACCCTTTCTGTGAAGAAATTCTGTCTAATATCCAATCTAAACGTGGAACTGTTTCCTCTCATCCTGTCCCTTGTTACCTGGGAGAAGAGCCTGGCACCAAGGATCCTGCTGCCTATTTGGATATGCTTTATTTAGGAGAGATCCAAAACTGAGCACTACTTTATGCTAAAAGAGAGAGGTAGGAACTGTGCATCTAACACTTAGTGCAGGGTCTGAGTATCACTGGCCAGGATAAGAGTCTGGGCTGTAAAAGCACAATTTTGTTTCCCTCACTTAGACTGGAGATACTGGAACACAATTAATTTGCTTCATGAAACATAAGGAGTAACTGTCAGCTTGGGAGCAAAGACACACCTAAAAAACATGGAAATCATCCCTTCTGAGCTGTGGCCTTTGGCTCCCTGGAACTTTGTATTAGGAGCACGAGGTGTGTGGCCAGTGAAGAATACTGATGTCCAAGGCTGGCAGAAAGCTGCTAATTAATCTTGTCATGCCCTTTTTGCAGTCACTTCACACTCCCATTCATATTTCTGATCCTTGCCAGCAAAGGGCAGCCTCTAATGATTGCTGTGCAGCTTTGGATATAGGATGATTCCTGGAATTCCAAACCACTCCAGGCATAGGTGAGTGGTGTATGCATGAGGGAGAGAGGAAGGGAAGACAAGAGGTAGAGGTCAGTGGGGCTTTTATGTTTGTTGGTTTCTTGGTGCTTTTTTAAAGCTGCATATTAATTCCTGTAACTAACCTCCCATGAAGCTCCTCCAAATTACATTTTGGATGCCACCATGCCTGAAGTACCCAAAATCAACCCCACATCAGTAGTGCCAGGCCCCAGTGTGCCTGCCTGAGCAACACTCCCTGCAGCTGGGCACCTCTTTGGCATACCTGGATGGTGTACTGGTAGACTCCTGCTTTTGGCTGCCAAGGAAACATCAGAATGCTGGGTAAAAGAAATATTGGAACATAGATCTCCACATCCTGCTGGTTTTGCACTGGAACTGGTAAGGTATGAACACCTCCATCCTGCAAAGTGCAAAAGCACAGTGTTATAAATGGCACCACAGAGCTTCCCAGAGTTAATGTTTAGTCCTTATGTACAGACAAGTCCTTGAAAGTACCTCAGAGAGGAAGGAAAACTATTTAGGATCACTTATGAGCAGAGTTCCTTGTGAGCAAACAGCTCCTGGCAGCAAGGTGTGCCACTGTACAAATGACGGCTATTGCCGTGAAGATCCAGGTGCCCACGTTAATTAAAAAGGCAAACAGCAAGAAGAAATACACTCTTTCACTCTCCTGTTTTGAGACCTCCTTTGGAGAACCCATCTGGAGGTACAACACCTATATTTCCTCTTTGCTCATCCCACTGTGTACAAAATTCAGCCTGAAAGAGCCATTGCTCACCCCCCCAAACTCTGGCCTTCACAGCTCTGCTGTCACTGCAGTGCCACAACCCTCTGGCACAACACACTGCTACTGCAGTTCTGAGGGAAAAACAGCTCTCAGGGGATGCCTTTCCATTAAAGAGAACATCTCTGGCACAGAGAATGACCGTGGCTTATCACACTCAAGGAGCTACTAAATCCTGCTCAAGGAATCACTAAAATGATTTCACAGCAAATGGGTTGAAGTGTTGAATTTTCAAGCAAAAGCAACTCACTTCCACACCACGTGCCCTAGTTAGCCACACACTCAGCAGCCTGCCCAACCAGCAGAAAGTTAATGAATATTAATTTGGAGAAATGTGCAGGCTGATACATTTGGCAGATTGTCATTCCAGAGTTTAAGGTCACTTACCAATTGATAGCAAACTTCCCCAATGTAACTGACTGCAGAACAAGGCCAGGGTATGAGAGTGATGATCCTACCACAATAAAGTGTAAAATTCCCTCAGCCTGTGAGAGGCCCCTTGCCCAGCACAAGGATCTGCCACGAGAAAAGAAATCAGTGCTGTGCACCACTGCCTTAACAGGAGTTTGCCACATGCTCGGGAGCAAAATCCCACAGTCTTTATTTAAGCAAATCCTCTGTTGACTCAATTGACAGTTTTCATGAAGAAAGGATTTTAGAATTCGGTTCTTAATCTGTTCAAACAAAGCTCAAACCCATGTAATACTTAGGTTTCCTTTTGCTAGAAGTCACTACTGCACAGCTCAATTATTTTCAGGCCTACCAGTGAAGCAGAGGAGTTTTCACAAAGACACACCTGATCAACTACTGATGTCAGTGCAGCATCAATCGTGGTCTGACCCGCCTTCACTGCCATCACATAGTGATAGGATCCGTTCAGAGAGGACTGCAGCACCTCAAAGTATTCTCTGGACAGCTCTGTAGTAATTCTGATGTTCTAAATCCAAAACATGAGATAGAAATTGCCACAGGTGACTGACATCAATAGAGGACAGATAGCCCTAACCATACAACAACAAATCAGTGAGCAAAGCACTGTTGAATAACGTGGCTCAAAGACACACTCTAGAAACTGAGTAGAACTTTCCCTACAGAAGTTTCAGTCTTTCAGTAAGATTTTACCTTTAGACTTAACATTAACTCCATTCCAGAAACTTTTTTTAAATTATCAGCAACATGTAATTTAACATGGAAATACCCATATCTATACCACTAAATAATTCATATTTTACAGTATTTTTCTAATTGTTTCCTTCTTCAACACAGAAGAACACAGGAATATACTGCCTCAACAGAACACTACTAAACTGTAGCACAAACTCAGATCTGTATCCCAAAAAGCAAATAAAATTACATTCACATAGCATCAATACTCTGAAAAGCAATAGCTTAATAAAATTTTTCATCTTGCAACCGAACTATTTAAGTTTAGTTTCCTTTTTAGTTTTTTAAGAACTATGTGCATCTGTTACCTAGTATATAGAATTTAGGAAGAAGCTCTTCCCTGTGAGGGTGGGCAGGCCCTGGCACACGGTGCCAAGAGAAGCTGTGGCTGCCCCTGGATCCCTGGAAGTGCACAAGGCCAGGCTGGACATTGGGGCTTGGAGCAGCAGGAAGGTGTCCCTGCCACGGCAGGGGTGGGACTGGATGATTTAAGGTTGCTCCAAGCCCCATCCAACCTCAAGGGCATTGTCCAACTTCCATTTTTTTTCTACAGCTCTTAAGACTCCAGTAATTTCATATTAATCACCCAGAATGCTTTATTTTTAAAAAGTAACAACAACACAACAAATGGAAAAAAATGGAAAGGCAAGAAACAACACGCTTTGCACTGTCCTGTCTCAATGTAAGTAAGAAGCTACTCAAATAATTCCAAAGCAAGTCAGGATTTAGGAGACAGTTACTGAAAAGTATCAAAACATTTCAACTTACATCAGATAAATACACCTTATTGCTTGATTTATCATACACGTCAATCGTAATTTCATAATGTCTGCCCGTTTCCAGGACCCATCTGTCACCTGGATGAACTGTAAATCCTGCAAAACAGGACATATTGAACAGCACAAACCAACAGCCTCTTTATCTAATGGAGAAAAGCATTTTGCTTCTGGTGCCCACACTCTGCAGATGAACATTCATTATTTTAAACTGCTGACTACAGAGATAAAAGAAAATACATCAATCCTATTTCATGTTGAGCTACTTTTATGAATAAAATTACTTTTCTGTGAAAACTAACACTGAACGCAAGCGTGGAGATAGAGCATGAAAATCATAGAAACAAGGCCAGAAATTGCATTAAGCAATCAAGACTGCAGCAATACCAACCCAAATATGCAGGAGGTACCACATAGACAGTGCTGTTGGGCAGCCTGGACACGCCCTGCATGTGGATACCTGAGGGCTCAGTCAAGGAACACACAGGTGCAGTACAGGTCAAGTCAACATCAGCATACTCCTCATGCCTCTTTGGCTATTTTAAAGCTAATTTTACACTGCAAATTAACATTATCCCTGCTTCACTGCAAGACAGTGAGTACTTTGGAAAGATCTCACTAGAGAACATAGTGATTGAAACATAAAAATTAAATAAAGCCCCATCACATTTCTACAATGACTGAGGGGAACAGACATGATTTAAGTGATCTTTTGCCAACCTAATTTGTTAAAACATTCCAAGGCATCAGACAGCTCTGCTGAGACTGAATTCACAGCAGTGCTGCTTTCCACGGCTCCACCACTGCTCTGATTTCCAGACTCTCGGTACAAACGAGGATAACTGGATCTTTGTGTGCTGCAAAGGGTGAAAAGCATGCTGGCTGGAGCAGCATTCCCCAGGAAGGATACTCTTGTGCACCAGGACCAGGTTGGTTTGGCCCTGCTGCAATGCAGTCACAATGGAGGTTGCCTGGTCCAGCTTGGCCACTGGCCTGGAGGGATCTCCCTCGGGATGGAGGATGTTGTTCTGGAGCTGCAGCTCGTACTGCTCTGATGGCATCGCTATTTCTGGCAGTGAAACAAAATATATGAAACAATAAAAACAGGTGTGGCAGTGTTTGGCTGCTGCTAATTACTGCTGAGTATTTTTTATTGATGCCTAGTGCATCTATTAAATCAGTATTTTTTGTGTCTGGTAAAAATAGCACTTCTGTCATTACATCACACATACAAAAAACGAGCTTCTTGGCCAATTTAATGTCTGTGAAACTGAAATTCCCAACTAATATCACCTCACAACTTAGACCTAATATTCGACTGATAGCCAGCTTCAAAAGAAAAAACAAAAGGGAAAAAAGGAAAAAAGGAAGAGAGGAGATAAAACTCAAGGCATTGCATTTTGGAATGGGCATAAAGCCAGCTAACCCACATTTATAAAGGCTTATTTGCTCCACTTTGTGGAGCAAATCCATTTGCCAATAAAACATTTTCTGTTAGAAAAGTTACTCATCTAAGTTTAAGTAAGAAAGTCAGTCAGTTCCTTAGTGACTGTCAACATCTAAAATGACAGTGTTAGCTTCTATTTTAAGTTACCCTTGTCTTTACATCCTTGACAAATCTGCAAGAGTATATTCTTAACAGTCACAATTTTTTTGACTGAAAGAACTAAACACTGTGTGCCTTAGGAAAACAGTATTAAACATTAACAAAGTAGTTTAAACACAATTAATATTTCTCAGCAGTTAAAAATTCAAACAAAGCATTAAAAAATAATTTTTAAAAAAATGAGAAGAGAACAGAACAAACCTGTGATCTTCCCTTGCCTCAGTTTCTGAACTCTGTATTGAATTGATGTTCCTACCAGAAGATAAATGTCATATACTGGATTTAAAAGGATGTTTTCCAAAATCAGCAATCTGACTTCTGCAGGGTGTACATCCTGTTGATAGAGGGGCAAAGAAAAGTAACCACATTAATAGCAGCTCATTTGTTTGAAACAGACCATGCAGCAGGAACTTACAATCTAGAAGTGAAAAACATTACTTGCTGCAATTGGCTCTTTATTTTCATCTTGAATTTTGTCACAGCTGGGCAATGCAAGGGACAGTGAATGGTACAGAGATCTGCTCTGGGCACACAGTGCAAGAATGAAGAAATAAACCACGTCTGTATGAAGATCATTTTGGAGAATGCAGAAAAACTTGAGACAGATGCTCATTCAGACATTCAGAAATGCATCCTCCCCCCTGATAATCAGAAATCTTACCTTATAGATGCTTTCCTGAAGTCTTGCCTTTAATTTAGAACTCCCTGTTTTCATTCCAGACACCAGAATGGTATCTCCTTGCTTGGCAACTTTTTCCATTTCCAATATATAGGAAGGTGGGATGTAAGTGGATTCTAAGAACTTGAGTATACTGAAAGGTGAATCAAAAAGTAAACAGAAAATTGTTAACCAACCTTTGTAAACCCACAGAGAAACACCACCAGCATCTATTTCCAGCCACTTCCATTTTTAAGCCAACTTCAGATGTTTGCCTGGGACCAGATATCCAAATTTTACTCATTCTTTGAGGTATCTGCAGCAAATTTCTGTGACAGATAAGTTTGTCTGAAGCTTGCTTGTGAGCTATCAGAAGACTGCACATGTTGTCTACAATGACCCCTCCAGTTTGTTCAGTAGGTGAGACTGCAAAAACTCTCTATTATTGTAGAAGAACTGATGTGCAAGACCCAAAGCTTATGTTTATAAAAGCAACAGCTCAACAAACCCGGAACATAACTCTGACCTCTCTCAAGAAGCCAGAATGTATTTAACAAATGACTATGAAAATTATCTACAAGCAGAAGACTTGTAGTAACTGCTAGAAACTTCACTGAAAAGTGGCAAGAGAGAGGGAAGGAATTTGCCATGAAAAGGCAAATGACAGGAAATTTTGGAAAGAGGAGTATGTTTTACAGGGTGTCACCTTCTGTATGCACATCATCTGCTTGGCTTCATGAGCACTTTCACAGTAAAACCAGTAGAGCCATATGGAGAACAGTTATGGATATGAACATATTCATGCCAATTTTGATTTTGCGAACCTGTACCACCTGTAGAACATTTTTATGCTATCATAAAAATGTTTACACTAACAGTAAAACATATATCAATATCAGTTTGGTTAAAATCATGTCAGAAAATACTTACATTGAAAGAAAAAGCTCCACATGTACAAGGACTTGGGATACCCAGTCCCACTGAGCCTTTCATTCTGGCTCTCACTCGTACCTGCAGCTTCAGGTGTATTAGGGGCTTAACAGGCTTTCCCCAGCTAATGCTGCTTCTCTAAGGCTGCAAAATCAGTTTGTGTTTGCCCAAGAGCAAAGTCTTGCTTGCTCCCCTCACTCCACCTGCAGTGTGTATCTGGAGTATCAGTTTGAGGATGGAAGTTGGCTGTTAACTTTCTGCTCTGAGGAGAGCTGGTTTCCCCACAAGGAATCATCCTATTTCAACACCAGAACTAAGTGCCCACTGACACCTGAAACTCTTCAGGTTCTCAGAGCTCCTTTCTGAAATGGAAGGGGACTTTCTTTCCTAAAAAGCTAAAAATAAAACTGCTGAAATCCTGAGAGAACAATCTTACTGAGAAATCTTCCTTTTGCACAAGACGTTTCAGCAAGATCAACAACTGCATCTGTTTATTTCTAATTATTGCATCAGAGCTACCAGAGCTGCTCATTAACACTATCAGTTAAACTAAACAAAGATCAAAGTGCCCAGGCTGTCCAGTAGGTAGACGCTTTAAAAAAAGCCAACCTGAAACAACTGACCCTTCACGTTGTAATTTGGGGCATCAGTTCAGTAAACTGCCTAGATGTGGGGAAGTATTTTCACAACAGACTGAGGAGGGTTTTGAGACCAGAGGAGATAACTTTACCGTAGAGAGCTGTGCGAGTCTGAGAAGCCATCGGCCTCTGGGTCCTTCACCACTGTCCAGTCAAACACCAACCCTGCCAAAGTGCTGAAAGTGTTTCCTACAAACCAAACAACCAGATTTCAACAAAAATAGAGAACAAGCATGGAGTCTTCCTGGAACATAAACCATGACTTATTTCTCTGGGAAATTTCTCTATTTTATCCCTACAAGAAGAACTATGGAGCACCCATGAGTTTACAAAAACAGCAAGCCACAAATCCAGCACTACACAGAGGATAAAACATATTTACTTTTCATTATTAACGTGTCACAATACTTCACCTGGAGCTCATGGTTTACAACACAAGGGCTCAGTAAGTACCCAAAACAATTAATTCAACCTTTTATAGCTGCTTGACACGTTATTTCCTTTCAGTAGTTGTCCTAAAAATCCTTTGCTTGGTGTCTTATGTGTGCACAAAACTTGATTGTCAAAAGCATGGAATTCTTACCAGATCATGGCTCTTTTTTGGATGCTACAGACTACAAAAAGCAGAAGTTTTCTGCTCCTGTTAAATAATAATACATTCAGTCCAAATGCGCTGACTCTTATGAGCCTAAGTGGTGCCTCCCAAAAGTCAGTGTTTGTGTAGTAATTAACAGATTGAGCAATAGGTGGTTGGTCTCAAACATCAGCTCTGAAATTCCTGTTGGACATCTGACTGGTCACAAAAACATCCTTTTGCAAAATTCTTTAGACTACCTCAGCTCAAAAGAAAGCAAAAAAAGAAAAAAAAAAGGACAACTTCACAATGTATTATCCAGAAAATCTTGAAATTCTCCACTAGGCTTCAAAGTATCAACTGTGTAACAAATAAAGCCAGTGCATGTATCTGATAGTTAGAACTTTCAATACATGTTTAATCTCCTACAAACAGTTCTCTTACCTTCTGAATCCAAAGCGTGAATTTTGAGCTCTAGTGGTGAATCCTCAAGGTAGAGCTCTCTTGTTGTGGACACAACTTGAATGCCATGAATTAAATCAACGATGGCATCACAGCGAAGCACTTGTCCAGTCACTTGAAGAGACATCAGAAAGAGCACAAGAAATCACAACACTGGATGTGCTCATCAAGAACAATGATAAGTCAAGATGCACCTCAGATTTAGCCAGTGACACAAGACACTGGCACTGAAGGAACCGAAGCTTGGTCGTGACCTCGATGAAGAAACTTGTGGTCAAACGGTGGCTCAGAAAGCAAGCAAAGCAGTTCCCTTGCTCCCTGAACTGCAGAACAGATCTGCAGAAACTCTGATTTTCATCTGCACTGACAGCTACAGGTGTTGTCTCTGAGTGCTTATGCAGAGTTGCTACAGTGCTCTCATGTTCCAGATAAATTAATGACTTTTACCCACAGACAATAAACTCCCATCAACTCCTTCAGTTAGTGACTGCACAGCATTTAATTGGCCATCTGGTTTTGCCTCTCTGTCACTATAAAAACTAACCAGGTATATTGCATGACAAACACAAAAGCAACTTCCAACTTCTTTAAATGCGAGGCATCTGAATTTGCATTAGTCATTTTTATTAAATGCTTTTTTATATTTGAGCCACCCCCTCTATTTGTGGATTTGGGGGGGGGGGGGGGTAT
>WEIU01019309.1:227307-243067 GCA_013389925.1 Aegithalos caudatus
GCCCTCCGCCCCCCGGGGCCGCACCGCCCTCCCGCGGGGGAACTCCAGCGGCGCCAACCGCCCGGCGCTGGTTGGTGGAGAAACCTGCTTTTCTCCGGGCCGTAACACCAAGCATCTCGTAGGAGACCGTGCTCCAGAGCCTTTCCCGAATAGGCTGCAGCGTCTCAGGGTCTGTTATGTCGTGGGGTACCAAAACCGAACGCAGGACTCAAGCGTGGCTTCACCCGAGCACAGCAAAGGGGACGGTCCCTGCCCTGGTCCTGCTGCCACACCAGTGCTGGAACAAGCCAGGTGCCATTGACCTTCCTGGCCCCCTTCATGTTCCCCGGGTACACTGCTGCTAACAGCTCTGCTAGGCTAGTTCAATCGTTATCATAGCATCTCAGAACGGTTTGGGTTGGAAGGGATCTTAAATCACTGACTCCCACCCCTGCCAGGGGCAGGGACACCTTCCACTGTCCCAGGCTGCTCCAGGCCCCATTCATCCTGGCCTGGGACACTTCCCAGGATCCAGGGGCAGCCACAGCTGCTCTGGGCACCCTGTGCCAGGGCCTCGCTACCCTCATAGGGAGGAATTTCTTCTAAACATCAAATCTCAAACACCCTACTTTCAGTTTGAAGCCATTCCCCCTTCTGTCACCCCAGGCCTGTCCCATCTTTTTTATCAGCCCCTTAAGATTCTTAAGGCCACAATTAAGTCATCCCAAAGCTTCTCCAGGCTGAACAATCCCAGTTGTGCCAGCCTTTCCTTGTATGAGAGATGCTCCATGTGTGTAGGATCTGCCTGTCCTTACCTATGACAGAGGGATGGTACATGTATGCATCAGGAGAGTGGATTCAGGAAAGGCATAAACATCTTGGTGTAAAGATCATTAAATCCTGCCCAGAAGATCAACTGCTGTCCAGGGACACCACCTAAGAGTTTACCCACATCTAATTTAGGTGGTATTACAGAAGTTAACCAATTCTCATTTATTCTAAGCAAGTAAACTTGTACAGGACATTTTCTTTATGTAGGAGCACTTTTTGCACTATTTATTCAGCTCGTGTTTTATTTATCAGTACCTCAGCAATGCTGTTCCACTTTCTATCCCGGAGGAATATGTGCTGCTGGACAGTTCACTTCTCCCTGCAGCTTCTGTGTGTGTATTACTCATTTTCTGATTGCACATCATGAAATTGTGTGGTCTGCTTTAGAGAAGAGCTGAACTTTGCAGCTGCAAATTAAGTCAGCAGGAGCTGGGCCTAGAAAGATGTGTGGTGTTCATGGTGTTGACAAAACAGGCCCTTGCACTTTAAATTGCTCCCCAAAATACTGAGGGTTGTTTATTTTCTTTACTTTTTCTCTCAATCAAGCTGGAACCTTTCTTTGTAGGCATTTTAAGAAGATAAGTCCAGTAAAGTCAGGGATAATAGGGAGAAATGTGATAAAATCGCCCATGACTAAACAGTATGATGTGTTTACAATTAGTACAATTAGAACTGAGTGAATAAGAGGCAGATAGAGAGTATCTTGCATCCTGTGTTGTGAATGAGGTGAGGAAATGTCTGTATCCCAGTACTTCCTAGCTTTAAAAGCAGGGTGTGCAATCTCAGAACTTATTTCTCTCATCAGCAGTGGTGGTGATGAGTATACAATGTGAGAACAATAATTTTCCAGTAATAAATACTTAGACTTGAGTTATTTTCATAAGGACCGACAAGGTGCAGTTAGGACCTTAAGGCTTATTGATGAAACATGACAGTGAAGTACTGCAAGTAAACATCCAACACATCTTTCAGAGCATACTGAGCAATTTTAAGAGCAGAGTAAGGCAGGGGACATTGATGAGCAAATCTGCAGTTTCCATTTGAAGATGACGAAGTGAATTTTGTGCTCACTTGAACTGGAAGCCATGCACTGCAGTACTATGTTGGCATTTCTTTTGGCCAGAGGAGGGTGAGCTGGGAGGCAGCAGCCAGTGCAGTGTGTGCTCTGTGAGGAGTCCCTGCCATCGGGGGAAGGAGTCACTAGGACATCAGGGGCTGGCTTAGCCGCGATGCTGCACTGCTCTGCTTTCCCTTTCCACGCTGCTTGGAGATCCACAGGAGTCAGCACATCCCTCCTCCCAGCACAGACAGTGCCAACACCTCCTCTCAGGGTTACCTGTGCTGGAGAGTTGGAACAGGATACACACACACACCAGGAATCTGAGGGGATTTTACACACATATCAATGTACACCCGAGTAAGTCGATAAAGAACACAAATGGAAATGTCTTGGTCACAAAGTATGCGATTACAGAGTGATAGAGAGAGTGCTTTAATGAGCTGCTTAACGAGGGAGATAGGCAAACAATAAATGGTTGTTCCCTAAGAAGCTGAGCCTTTCGTGGAAGAATTTCAAGAGATTTTAGAGGCAATCAAAATACATGCAATAAATACCAAAACACCAGGTGCTGATAATGTCTCTACTGGAATATGAAACTAAAAGGGAGAGAATTACTGAAGGATTTTACAAACTCGAGTGGTCTGAAGACCTGAAAACACTGCCAAGGAACCAAAGAGACACCTACTCATATCAAATATTTAAAATCTATCCATCTCTGGGGGAAATATATTTTTCATAAAGCTAGAAAAAACTTCTATCAATATATTATGAGGTGATCTATTGGCAATGAAATACTTTTAAATCCTTTTTCAAGAAAAGGAAGTATTTGAATGGCAGAGTGATGAAGGACCATCTGGACATGAAACACCTGGCCTCATTTTCAGGCATTTCATATTTTTAAATGTCTGAGTAATTTAAAATATTTTAAAGACTCATCTTCAAAACAAAAGACAACCCAAAACCAAACAACAAAACCAACTCTGAATAAATGCAACTTAGAAGGTGAAACTTCAGCAAAAGGCTAAGGCAATGAGGTGTGGAGGGTTTTTTTAAAGTGTACTGGGTGATTCAAACCAGCTCCAATGGTAACCCCTGCAGGTATCTCTGTACTTGTGTGTTAACAGTGTAGGGCCAGCTCTGTGAAGCTTCAGCAGCTGAATGCATTACGTACAATTTACTTGTAGGAACGGTTTCATTAAGCTGAAAGAATCAGGGCTCACCCAGTAGAATGATGAAAAACATTCTCCATTATCACAGTCCCCAACCTCTCAAATAATATAATATTTGATTTAAAGGCTGAAGAATGACTGACACAAGCACTAGTAATATGTTTAATGAAATGCCTGTTCCTGTAGGGATGCAGCTCTGGTTGAGAAGAGAACAGGGAGTTGCCTGCACCATGCTGAGGAGGAGATGAAAAGGGCAGGTCAATAGACTTGACAAAGAAGGTGGTCTGGGAATAGTAACTTTAGAGCAGAATAACAGTGATGGGCCTCTTTTTTTGACTGATGCTGTCTGAGTTTACGCTGCAGAGCACAACAGTATCCTGCAAAAATCACCAGGAAAGATGGTCAGCTTCCTTCCTCCCTGTCAGGCTGCTGCTCCACTTGTGTGTCTTACCCATCCCTGAGCTCAAAAGTACACAGATTTCCCAACTGAGCAGCTCAATGGCTTTCATCGCCAGGCTTTTTTCTGCTTAATTCACTTCCTGGTTCCACCCCCGTAGCTGCAGAGCCTTGCAAAGCATCTCCACCAAAGGAACTTCAGTCAAAGAAGTACCTAAAGCATCCAATGTATTAAAAGGTACCTAAAAAACAGCCACAGAGGAACAGCATTTCAGCTGGTGTCCCTGAGCACCAGCAAAAGACTCAGAGAATCCCATCATGGTTTGGGTTGGATGGGACCCTCAAGGCCATCCCATCCCACAGCTCCCACTATCCCAGGCTGCCTCCAGGCCCCTCCAGGCTGGCATCCATCCTGCCCTGCCACCAGCAGCACACGGAGAGGTTCTGCCTCGGGTCTCTGCTCAGCTGCTCCTGCTGCATACAGAAATTGAGCTGTAAAAGGAGGCATTACACTGCATTGCCCCACCATGGGTATTGGAGACTTAAAAGAGTACAGAAACAGCCCTTTTCCAGATATTTCTTTATCACTTTCTCCACCAGTAATCACGTTCAATTTACTGTATTAGACTTTTATATCTTCATATACCTACAGAAGGTTTTATGAGAACATCCTCTCAGCCTTACTGCTGCTTTCTACAGGGGTAATGATGGACTGACAGCAACTATAAAATGGAACATTTTGGTTATCCTGCCAGGATTTTTCTTCCACAGTGTTAGGCCAAAGGAAGGCATAAATTCAGAAAATGTCCAAAATTAAGGGAGGCAGTTACTGGTGTCAAGGAAGGATTATCTAAAATTGATTGAGGTTGAGTTCCTTCAGGTTGCTGAGACAACAGCACTTGTGTTTAGGAAATGGGTAAATTAAGAGCCAAGCCTGCCTTTCTCTGCACAGCCTCATCTGCCAGGGATGCTGCCCGAAGTTTTCCAATGTGTACCAGGTACAAATGAGTCCCCACAGAGAAAGGAAACGAATCCCCTTAGATCCCCACTCCTATCAGATAAATCCATTCGATATGCAAGACTTTCCCAGATGGTATAAAACCCCAAGACCTCACTAATTTATGCAGGATGAGTCTGATAACATTGAGATTATGAAATAGCAGCATCAGATAAAAATAAACGGTTTTCACTTCAGAGTTTATCTACCTTTCTAATGTAAATTTATGGTTATTAAAGGCGGTTATTTATAGGTGTCTTTTCAAGCTGTTACATAACAGTGCTTCTGCCCTGTGCCTTTGTACACAGATAGAAATCACATTAATGAGCTATTCACCCAACAATTCAATGAATGCAGGAGTGAGGAGAATGCATAAGAAGAGACAAGTAACAAACAAAAATCCCAACCTTTGTTTCTGCTTTAAATACATCAGGGAAATTTTGCAGAACACAGAAGTCTTAAATCTTGAAAATAATGAATACAATTTATGAGCAGGCATGTGAATATGTTTAATGACTTAGTTAATAGTACTAACAAAAGTGAATTTGGTCTTTTCAAGGTTACTTGGTTGCAAATTATGCTATGTACACCTCACAAATCTTAAGCAGGCAGTCAAGTACAATAATTCTGAGTCTGTTTTAAACATGAACACTCTTCTGAATTGGTTTGCTATTTTTTGTGCAGTAAACACCAACATAGGACAGCATATAAAATCCCATCATCTTTTCCATTTTTCCCATTCTCTTCCTGTAGAAGTCGTCTGATCCCATTTATCTCAGCACTGGCAGTGATCTAGAGGGTTCTGTACCTAAACAACAAGGAGCTCAGACTTCTCCATCTACAGAGACACTAGAAAGTGTGCATTTCAACTCTAAAACTGCATTTCTTAATTTAATTTTTTTTATCCTAATATATACATAAGTACTAAAAATTCAACTCCTCTTGCCAACCTTGAAGAAACCTAAATTCTGTTACATGCACAGTGGATCCTTCAAAGGAGGCATCACTTCCTGCAGTAGAATGTCAGTGGAAAAGCAGGAGGTGCTGCAATACACCACAGATTGTGTACACACTGCACTCAGGGGCCTTGATTTCTATTTTGTCTCCTAAAATCTTTTCAGGGTCACTTTTCCAGGTAAGCCACCTACCAAGGAAGTTACTGTGAGGAATGGAATATTCAACATAGAAAAAATAGATTAGTTTATGGAGAAAAAAAGTTGTCTTTGATGTGAATTTGCAACTGCAGATTTGTAACAAATAAAAGGGTTAAACACAATGTCCCTGAGACAAATTCACTGCAGATAGTGAGGCACAGGATGGTAATTTTTAAGGTCAGGCATTTTGTAAACTCTTCTAACCTGAGTAAAGGAATTTGCTTTGATAGAACTTATTGAAAACTTCAGTAAAACATGGCAGATTTCCCAAAGAACTTTATGGTTTCCCATGGAAATGCCTATTAGTCTAGTAACACACGTTTAGTTTAATAAATTTTTAACTAAATGAATTATTACACCTGCACACTTTCTGTGAAGGCTTGTGGTAAGAAAATTTGGTCTCTCAAAACATTCATGCATGAAGGAGATTCACTTCAAGAGCATGTGAATATTCATTAACAGTTCTTGTATTCTTCTACCTCTTCTTTGGGACAAAGTTCAAAAAAGATGATTTGTACTTGGAAGACACTAATTAGAGTATTTAAAGCTGCTGTGTAAATTACACACTTTTTAGATGCTGAAGTATTGTAGTTCCAAAAATAACTCTAGGCTTTCTGCTGAAATTTATAACACATCTAAGTTTTAATATATTCGTTTTTTATAACTGTGGCAGAACATTAAGAAACTACCCCTTTTTTTGTGGCTTGGTGACGTTTGTTCCAAATATATTTTTTGCTTTCAGAAATGTCCACTACAGCTACTATACCAAAGTGTCAGAGAAATGCGGGACTTTTTCTGATATCCAGAAAAATCTAAATGACTTTGACAAGGCAGCGTGTCCTGCCAGCATGATTATAGCTATAGTAGTCATCAGTTTGGTTCATCTTGTTCATCTTCAGGCTTGATTAGCTATAAATGCTTACCTTGTCCCTCTGGATCAAAAACCTAAACAAGCTTTGATGTTCCAAGGATATTCTAGCCAAAGCACTTTTAGCAGCTTCATGGGGGAAAAAATGCTTAAGGTACTGTTTTATAGTTCAGTGATTCCATAAACAGCAAAGGAAACAAGAATACAGAGATGTTTTCCCCCCTTTTTAAAATTAGATTTGGGTTTTCCTCATGTACCTTGATTTTTTCCCAAAACCCATAATCAAGTTCAGTGAAAATTGCAGGTAGTTGTACTTGCAAAGTTTTGGGAGGGGTTTTGGTTTGTTTTTTTTTTCTTCAGCTTAGGAGTAAATCACAAGTCATCCTGATTTTCCCTGTCAACACTGTTGTTCTCATGCAAAGAGTTTTAATTCATTAGGCTGTCAGTTTCCAATTCAGTAGGAGGTTAATATTAGCATGTCCCAAGGATCTGGACTGTAGTTAGCATTTAATACACTCATTCATTATCCAGAAAGGCAGAAATGAGGTGTAGAACAGAAAAATGAGGTCAGCAGGATTTGCAGATGACAAAATTATTTATCTCCCTAAGAAAAGACTGTGATGAACTTCATGGGAACAGAACTAGACAAATTGGCAGCATAATGGTTGGTGAAACTCAGACATTGACAAATGCAGGGGAGAGCATGGGAGACTGGCAAATCTGAACTGCCTGTACCCAGTGCTCTGTTCTAACTTCTCACTAACTGCTAAGGGAAAAAGAACACCCAGCACAATTATAGACTCTTCTCAATGCCCAGCAGCACTCAAAAGCTAAACAAGGTGGTGGAATACAAAAAGAAATAGCCTAGAAAGGACCCAAAAATACAGTGGGAAAACATTTGTTCCTGTTTTCCTTTGAACTTTACAATAAACTGGGGTCATTCCTGCTCACCTGAGATCTGTCATAGGAGAGGGTCATGTCTGTAATAATTCCTAAATCCACTGTCAGGTGTATTTTGTTGCTGAGGCAGGAAGCTGGAAGCCCATTGTCAGAACTCATGCTGGCTGCTGTGGAACGTGTGAAGGTCGTTTGCACCCTTTGCTCTCCATTCTGGAGATGAGTGCTATTGGGGTGGCTGTCCTCACCCAGAGAAGAGCTGCTCCCACAAGGTGTCATCAGTCTGCTTTTCTCCCTGTGTGATCTCCCTGTCACATCGACATCCAGCTGCCATTTCATGTCTCCTCACCCCCTGACAGCTTGGCCACACCAGGTTCTGTGTTATTTAGAAATGTTCCCTTTTGGGATCCTGGGAATATATTTGTGTTCTCATTTCTCCCCCATTTGCCTTTCTCGTTGGTTGTGGGTCCTTGTGAGTGAGTTCTCACTCTCTCAGGTTAGCTCTCTGCTCAGCACTACCAAGGAGGTGATGAAGAGGCAGGAGGATCCCCTCAGAAGTTCATGAGCATCTCCCTGGCTCTGTCCTGGAGCCAGGCTCAGTTACACAGGAAGCACAGGAATCCTACAGGACTAAAGGTTTTTTGTCAGGCAAACTCTGCTCCAGCAGAAAAGAGCAATTTTAACTTTTCCTCCAGTGGAAATGCCAAACAGTTCTTTACAGTTCTGGTAGTAATCCAAAACCGCAGAACAGTGTTTGTCAACAGATTTTCATGAAATTTGTAATTTTTTCCCTCAATTTAGTTTACTTTTAGTTTAGAATATTGATTTTTTTTTCTCATGCTAGAGGTTTGTGAAGAGTTGTGTGAAATATAGGAAAAAAAAAATTAGAAGATTCTCCATATAGCCCAATACTGGCTAATTTTACAATCAGAGTTCCACTTAAAATCTATCAGTCTTTTAAGCACCTCAGACTGTAAGAGCCCCAAAGTGCCATTCTGATTTATGTAACTACATATCTGGTATAATTCATAGAAAGAGGAAAAAAGCTTTAAAGCAACTCTGCACCATGCTGTCTCTCTCTGTGAATTATTCTCCCCATATTTTTATGTAATAATGTAAATTAATTACAAGAATGCCAATTTTAGCTCTGTGTTCATCAAATAAAATTACAAAGAGATTCCCAGGAGTACACTGTATGAAAGCTTACATTTTTAGAAATATTTAAGTTGTAGATAAATTAATTTTTTCCTTATTAGTTCTCATTTCACAAACAGAATCTTCTTTGTTCCTAACTAGCAGATATAACAGCTTTGAGTCTTTAATTATTACTAATTATTGACTAAGGATTTATTATTATTTGAAAGTTGCAGCCTTTTGGCTCTAACTAATTAATAAGATGGGGCAAAGAAAGAAGGTACTGAATTATTCACTAACATTTGGTTTAATTACAGTCAAGTGACCCTTTCTAAATTGGAAAGCACTTGGTGAAAAGCAGAAGACAAATTAGATTTTTTTTAAAAATAAATATTGAATAGCCCTGTTTTTTAATTTTAAACACCAAATTAAAAACCAAACAAACAAGGAAACAGACAAGGAATCAAACAAGGAAAAAATCGCTCCCTAAGCTATCCATTCTAGAGCTTTGCAATAAGATGTAGTAGTTTCCTGTGAGCTCAGAACACATTCTGTTTGACCTTTCTGGAGTTCTCTTTCAGATATGATGTTGCACCTGCTTGGCTTTAGGGACTGTAATTCTATTCCACTAAAAAAATTACGCTGAAAACTCCAGCAAGGGTTTTTCCTTCCAGCTTATTATTAATTTTCTTCAGGCGGTGAACAAAACAGATGAGTTATACTGCAGGACTGTGTGCAAGAACAATATTTGCAAGAAACTATTTGCTTCAGAATTCAAATGTGAAGCAGCATCTCAGTCACTTAACTATGCTCTTTTTTTAATCCTAGATCTTCTCATAAAGAATATATTTTAATTGAAAAACCAATTTTGTAAAGCATAAGATGCTCCTTCAGTGCAAAGACCAGCTGTTAGGATCTAAAAATCTTATTAACTTTCTAAATACTTTTAAAAATGCATCTTTCCAATTACGGGTGCTCTGCTCCTCAGCACATTTATGCATGTCCTTATCCTTGGACACTGCGTGCCCTCCAAATGCCCATAATTAAATTGCATCTTTTGCTGTAAATTCATCCAGATTTGTAAAATGAGAGTATCTGAAATAGATACATGGCCTGGAGTTCACACCAGCCTGCCTCAGCTTGCATTTTAAACAGCAAAGTGTTGGCATTTTGGAAACACTGTCCTGAATCCTGCCTCTGGAGAGGTCATATTAGTGTGTATGCTGCCAGGGCCAAAGAGTGCCCGTCTCTGCCTGCATCACTGGCAGCAGTCAGCTCTGCCCAAGCACTCCAGAAGAGGCAGAGAGCAAGGACAGTGAGACACAAAGCATATTACAGTGCCAGGAGACAGCATCAATCTCTGGAAATGTTACCTTGCAGCTGCTTTCAAACCCAGCAATCCTCCATTTCTGGAGCGAGGTATTTGCCAGGGAGTTTGTTCCTAATGATCTGTAACTTCAGGTATCTGTTAGTTCATCTCAAATCCAAAGCAGGGAGGTTTTGTGGAACTCTCTGGAGGAGGCTGGCATCACACCAAACGAACGGAGCATTTACAGTGGAATAAAAGTAATCTGTGATGACTGATGTCATGCCTCTGGCCTTCAGCTGAAACACACTTGAAACTGTGAAGAAGGTGCATCCCCAAAGGCTTGGTTGTCTTGGCAATTTAAACAAATGAAGCATACTGCATTTGTTCAGATGGGATTATGTGAAGGTGGCTTCCAATTTGGGTTAATTTGGCACTGTGAAGAGGGAAATACTGGATTTTATCTCCTTATAAATCCATTCAGACAAAAAAACCCCCAGAACACTATTTGTTTTCTTTTTCACAAAATGCCACTGTTCAGTTGTGCAAATATTCAGATAAACCAGTAACATCTAGCCAGAAGATAGGCTTCTAGAAAACACAGTTTGTTTGCTCCTCATTATTCAAGAGTGTGCCCTGAAACATTACCTACTGCATGTAATTCAAACCATGGTCTGTTGAAGAATAATTAACTTATTTTTCTGTCACGTCCACCCATCCAAGACCCTCCACTAGTGAGCAGATCTCAACATTTCTGCAAGCCAGAAAAGTTGTATTGGTCATAGTTGTAGGAGTAATAATGTTAATACTACTAAATACACCAGTGGACAGTGGAGCCTGTGATGATTTTAGAACTCAGCGTGGATGGAAAGTAAGGCCATTCAAGCAATCCCTTTCAACAGGGGAGGAAGAAATACTAAGATTATGCACTCCCTGTTCTGCCTGCAGCCTCTGGCAGCAAAACTGCTCTTGGTGCTCAGGGAAGGCACCACTTTCCCCCTTACCCCCTGCCTCAGCTCACAGGGAAAACACGAGGTGCAGTTCTAACTGATCCCATTCTCCTCAGCACTCTCTGTCTGCTGCCACACGTGAGCATCCTCCTGATGGCTGTGATCAGGTACAGGAACCAGGAGAGAAATCTCAGCCACTTGGGCAGAAATTGTCCTTCCATAGTTCTGCCTCAGAGACTCACAGCAGGCCTGGGGCTGACTTTAATGATTAGAGAGACACATTGAAGCAAGGGCAATGGCACTCTCCAATTCTAAATAGAACTCAGTCAGTTTCTGGGGTTTTTCCCCCAGCAGTTCCTTTTTGAGAGGTGACATCTCCTTTCCCCTCAGGGATCAATCCCCTCCCTTGACACAAATAACACAACTTGTCCCGAATTTCAAATGTTTTCATTTAAAGATGAAGCTGCTCCTTACACATTAAGAGGAGTTTTCCTAAGATGCTTGGAAAACATGTTTTTCTTTTGTTTTGATTGCATCTATTAGTCATATGGAAGATGGTGAGCAAAAAACCACAAGGGATCAGCTTTATCTGAAATTTATGAAGGATCCCTGGCTGTCAAGCTTTCTAAAAAGCAAGTATTTCTTGACATCACCTCTACTATTTTTATACATAAATATATACGTATTTCAATCTACCTCATGGTTCCTCACCACCAGGAATTTTTATTGCAATATAACTATGAAATGTTATCTTGTTCTCAGGAAAATAAATACAAATCACACGTGGGAGTGTGATGCAGCAACGTGTCACAAGCAGATTGTGGGTAGATTCTGACAGCTCCTCTGGCCATGTACCAGAACACCCCAAAGTCCTGCTGTGGCTACTCAGAGCTGCAGGCTCCTCTCTGGCACTTCCTTTTCTTGCTGCTGGGGATTACCTTCGCTTCATAGATCCCTGGCTTCCTGATGAGTTTCCTGGGCACAAAGGAGAGCAAGCACTGTGGCAGAATCCTGTCTCTTCCCTCTAATTTTTGTGTGCATTACATCCAGTTCTGCATCAATAGTAATAAAGTCAATAAATGAAGCCAGTTATCTGATAATTTGTGCCTGAATTGTGCCATGATAGTTGAGAACAAATAAAATGTCCCATCTGGTTATCACAAGACATCCCTGTCTAAACCTGGGAACACCTCATGGCGCCAGTGAGGAATTTCAGCTGAAGGCCTTTGACTCTGAAGGAGTTTCTAAATAGTTCTGAGCTTAGGAAACTCCCAAGCTTGTAATAACTCCAGGTTCTTTAGTCCTGCCTCACATTGCTGTGGTTCCCTTGCTTTTCTCAGCTGTGCTCAGGTGAACACTGAAACAAATTCCTCCAGGATATCTCTGAAGGCATTGTTAGAGTGCAATTCATGAACCTAAAACTAGCCCAGAAATAAGAAAATAGTGAAAAGCAGTAATGGATTTGGGAATGTCCTGAGTATGTTTTGTGGTCAACACCAAGCTGGATGAAGCCCTAAGCAAGCTGATCTAGTGACTGACATCCCTGTCCATGGCAGGGCGGTGGAACAAGGTGGCCTTTAAGGTCCCTTCCAACCCAAACCAGTCTGGGATTCTGTAATATCTTTAGAATGTAAAACTGCATCTCCCTCCCCAGCCCCACTTTGATCAAGTTCAATATCTATGTAGTAATGGTAAAAGCGACAGGTGCTGGAGGCCATCAGAAACAGAAATGTCCTGAAATCTGAAATTTAACCTTTTCCTGGTAGTGTAAGTTGTATAATACTGTATTTTTAACCATTTTCCCAGTGTTTATTACACTTTTCCCATCAGCTGAGTGAATGTGTTTCTTTTGAATATACTTGAGAAAGGTAGGGCAGAAATGTGCATTGCATTTCACCACTTGCGTATTATAAACAGAGTAAATATCACTCAGATTACCAGAGTACTTAAAATCAGAACAGGCCAAATATCAACTAATGTTCTCAGCTGACCATGCTGACTATTAGATGAAAAAAAAATCTGTGTATCCACTTGTTCTTAGGACTGAAAACTGCATGTGTTCTGCACAATCCTTTTTATTTTGATAGATAACAATACCAGAGTTCAGGTTGTGTCTGTAACTGGCAGTGAAATTGCAAAAATTATTTACCATGCCTACATTTATAAGTATGCTCTAGGAGAATGGTTACAAATTAATTTGGAGATTAATCTGATACAGCAGAGAATGTGTTATTAATTAATTTAATTGTATTTCCCCCGTGCTCATGTTCGACCAGAGAGTAGCAGACTGCACCTCTGAAGGGACCTGCAAATGAATCACTTGTTTGAAAACACCTTTTGCTTCAGAAAACACTTCACTGTGTTAAACACAATTTTCTCCAGTTTGACACTGACTTGCAGATGTTTACAGTGTATGAGATAAAATCAAGTCTCATGGCTTCCTCCACTGGCCATCAGCTCAAGGCAATGAGCTGAGTCCCTCCAGTGAATCTGAAATGGACATTTAAAGACTATTTTGGAGAAACCCTTGCTAAGGTTTTTATCATTTGAATTCAGTTGCAATAGCCCACATCTCTCATCTTGAAAGCTGCACACACTGAAGGCACAGAGCAGTGGTTTGTGGATCATGCCAAATCGTTAAGAAGTGAGGATTTCAGTCAGGTGTAATTCAGAGAGGGAGACAGCCTTAGGCTAATTAGAGTGAAGATAACACTATAAGGAAAAGAATCTTATCTTTAAGGAATATTCAGGCCTTACATTTCCAGTGGCTCTGAGCAAGGGAAGAAAGCTGTATCAGTTTCTGAGCTATAAAAAGCACAGACCTTTTTCCGCTCTGCTGGATTACAGGAATCAGTAATTTCACATTTTCAACACATCACCAAAGAAAATGCCTGATCTCAGTCATGTCACCCCTTGGTAGATCAAAGGCCGCAGGATCAAAGAGATTAAAGTAGCATGGGCTCTCAAATTACTATTTCCTGTTTGAAAAACACCAATTATATTACTGTAGAAATTCATGTAATGAGTTACTATTCAGATTTTTAATAGGAAAATCAAGTCCCAGTGTAAATAAAATCCCTTTCCTATGTATTTCTTTACAAGTGTTTCCTGATTTTATTGACAGATTTCTTGATGATACCTGTTTCAAAAGCCTCAACTCAGAGGTTTGAAGGCAAACTATTAGTGACACTGCTTTTATGTCTGTCTTGAAGGTGCCTTGGCCTTTAATGATGAATTGCTAAATGATATTTAGCATCTCACAGCCAAACCAAAAGGAGCTTATTCTCAAACTGCTTTTTTTCCCCTATGGAGGACAGGCTCTTGTGACAAGAGAGGAGAGGGAATTCAGAAGTAGCTCAGCTGCCTCTGTGCAGTGGAGCAGGAGAGCTGCACACGTCAGGCCTGATCAGATCCATTGGGGTTATCCCAACTGCGGGATTCCTGCTCCAGGCACTAAGTGGGGAATTTTCAAGGAAATAATACTTTGAGTTTGCATCAGCTCTTAATTTGGCATCACACTGCCTCATCTGTAGGAGGTAACCCAGAGGTTAGGTCAGTGATCCACAGTCCCAACTTTCTGTGTGGCATGAATTTCCTACCACTGACTTTAGCCCATAATTTCATTGGTATTTGATACAGAAAATCCCTTACTCTGTTTCACCATTCATCACGTTTAAGTGATTTCACCATCACAGAACTTCACAACCTCTTGCAGTGGGCCCTCAGGACAAGAAAGACCTCGAGGGGCTGGAGCCCCAGGAGGGGCTAAGGGAGCTGGGAAAGGGGCTCAGCCTGGAGAAAAGGAGGCTCAGGACAACTCCCTTACAGGAGTCTGCTCCCAGGGAACAGCGACAGAAGGAGAAGGAACGGCCTTAAACTGTGCAGGGGAAAATCTTTGGTGGATATTAGGAAGAATTTTCTCATGGAAAGAGGCGTCAAGCATTGGGCTGCCCAGGGCAGTGGTTGAGACCCCATTCCTGGAAGTTCCAAAAAATTTATGACATCCAAGAAACATGGAAACTAGTCCGGCAGTTGATTTTTATTTTAACTAATAGTTAATATAAATGAAAATTAAACAAGAACATGGTGGAAGGCCCCGTGGAGGGCTTAAAACATTAACGAGCTATGTTTGCAGCTCGTTAACCAAACACTCAAACGTTAATTAAGTCCCAAGTACTAAGTAGTCAGGAACAAGGAAGAGAAAGTAGATGTGCTGGAGGAATACTGAGGTGAGCACACGAAGGACCAGAACAAAAGAAATGTTAATTAAAAGATAATGTCAAAGCGATAGAATGTTTTCATGGTGTACCAATCTCCTGCTGCTAAGTAAATACCAAGGTGAAGTCCAGGCATCCATCAAAGCTGAATGCCAAGCCAAAGCCAGCATATTTTAAGAAAAAAGACATTTATCAGGGACTCTCATAAAGAGACATTACTCCTGCAGAGAAAAGAGTGCCTCTGGGCATTTATCCCGGGTTTCATACCGCTCCTATTGATGGACCGTTTTTCGTGATGTTATTGATTTAGCTGTACAACTGTGTAAGAAATATTTGTTGTATGTACTAAAGCAGGATTAGTTAACTATGCTTAGAAATTGGCTTCTGACTTGAAACTAGATTATTTTTCTTGTGCGCCTGAATTGTGTGATGTCCCTCGAGGTGAATCCTGACCTGTCAAAACCACCAGCAGTTCCGCTGCTGCTAGGTAGGACCACTATTTCACCTTTGCTTTCATTTTGCTGCAGACCTACTATGACCTCCAGGTATCAGCCGTTAATTTTATTTCACAACGAGGATCGTATTTCCTATCCAAAGACAAGGTTAGCGCGGAATCACCCTGAGGCCCGTGACGCTGCGTTTCCCTAACTCCCCCACCATCAGTCCAGCTTGTGCTGCGGTTCCCAGCTGCCTTTACACGCTCTTTGAGGCTGTGTCACACCCCCCATGGCGCAGACCCCGGCCGTGCCGGGCGCTGTTAGCGCGCACGCTGTGCCTCAGGCCGGGGCCCGCTCCGCCGCCG
>WEIU01019309.1:243140-273627 GCA_013389925.1 Aegithalos caudatus
CAGCGCCCCGAGCCCCGCGGGCCCGACACCGGCCCGGCCCTGCGGGAGGAGTCCCGCGGGGAACGGGCTGACCCGCCGGCATGTGCTGTCCCGCCGGGAGCACCCGGGCTCCGGGAAACAACCCTGTTATGCAGCCCCGCAGGGCCGAGGCTCCGGGCCCCGCTGTCACAGCATCCTCCCCACACCCCGCCTGTACCGCGGGGAAGGCCGAGGGAAGGGGCTGGGAAGCCCCGGCTCGCAGGGCGGGCGGTGTGTAGGCACCGGGCTGCGGTTCTGGTGAAAAACCTCCATTGTCCTCGTGTTTCGTTTGGTTTGCTTCTAACAGGGTTTTGAAAGGGTATTTTTGAGCATGTGCAAACTGGAAAATAAGGGTGTTTCTGTTTGTATTGTTCACCTGACAAAAGACTCTTGTGTCTTGCACGGTATGTTGCAAAGCCTTTTCCAAACTTTAAATTTCGGGGAGCAGGAGCGGTCGCGGCGTGGCTCAGTCGATTTTGGGGCACAGAAGGCAACCCGCAGGTGGTGGAATAGGCTGAGTGTGAACACAGAATCCCTTCTCAGCCTTGCTTGGCCTGCTGACCCACGTGTGCAAACAGGTGTCCAAACATTTGGTGTTTGTGTTTGTAAACACAGAGCACAGCATTGCCGGGTTTGGGAATGGCTTGTGAAGGAGGCCTGGGAGCTGTCTGTGAGGTGTTTCCTGGTGTTGGGAAAATACAGTAATTTGGAGGGAGGAGCTAAGGAAAGCATTGGTTAAGCATTACAGGTGTGACATCTGGAGTTAAGAGCATGTCCTCTGGTTCTGTGCTCTGCAAATAAAAACCTAAGGCTTATTTGCTTAGATGGTCACAAAATAGTTTGTTGCTTTCTAGGAAAGGAGTGTAGGCATCTTTCCAAGCTTCTGTTGTTAGAAACATTGTGGTTTGTGTATTGGTACAGAATTTAAAATTCTAGTCTAGTCATGCAGGTATTGAAGGTTATGTTGTCTGCAAGCTGGGTGCACCTTTGAAGGTAGAGTTGCTGATTGGAGCATCCGGAAAGATGAGGGGAGAGAACCAAATGTTTCCATTTCTTCTGTTGGAAATACCATCTTTATGAATGATAAAGTTGGTATTAGGTGATATTGGGCCTTCAGTGTAGGAATGGTGAATGGTTTTTGGAAGTGGTGACCGGTGTGTGTTTGCTCTCCAAGGCCTCACAGGACGGAGCTGTACGAGGAGCCCCCGCCAGGATGCTGGCCCATCGTGTACTCCCCGGACTACAACATCACCTTCATGGGACTTGAGAAGCTGCACCCCTTTGATGCAGGGAAATGGGGGAAAGTCATCAATTTCTTGAAAGGTAAAATAACAGAAGGTGCCTCTTAAACCAACATTTGCACAAAGCCTAAAGAAAATTACATGGTTAGTGCAGACTTATGTTTGGCTTACCAAACATGAGTTGCAGCGTGTGGCTTACTTGTGCTTCTCTGACTTTACACCTGGTGTAGCAGGCACTGGGGCGTTCCTGGGGCTGCTGAAACACCAGGTGTTAATGATGGCTTGCTGCAGGTGTAACTTTGTTACTCAACCTGGACTGCACACTGAGTTTCTCAGGCTGAGGGAAAAGTGCAGCTGTAGCACTTTAGTCCATTCTTTAGCAGCCTCATCCTACTGCTCTGATAATGTTTGGAAAGAACTTTGAGGTCCCTCTGGTACAGGCAGAGCTTTTTATGATGTTTCTAGTTATTGCTGTTTAAACCATTTGGAGGATACAGGCAGAAAATGCATTAAGGAGATGCAAATGTAAGAACCAGGAACAGGGCCTGTGAAACCTTGACATCTCTTCATTTAAAGCACAAATTTGCTCATCAAGAGTAAAAAAAGGTTTTTTCTTCTGCCAGGACAAAGGCTGTTGGTTGTCCCAAAGCAAGGCCTCTTCTCTTTATATGGTCTTAATGACTCCTTCAGCTGATGATCCTTTACAGTTCAGGATTGCCCTTTCCACTGCAGGCTGACTTGTATTCTTTTAACTGAGGTCTAATCATTTTAACACTCTAACAATTTGCTAGCTGAGTTTTGGCTTTTTCCTCTAACAACCTTAATTTAGTCTTGAGTTCCACAACAGTTTTCTAAATTCATCAGAACCTTTGTCTTTCTGTTTCTTCTGTTTGAAGCCTTTTCCTCCATCTCTTTTCTGTGTGATGTGTCTATTCCGAAGTGCCTCAGACTTTCACAGATTAGTTTTTCCCAATTGTTTCACTGTCCTTGCTTTGAAAGGAGGGAGAAGCCCCAGGATACTCCAGAGCACTGGGTTTGCTCTGGCTCTGTAGCAGTTCCTGGCACCAGCTGCCCTCCCCTGTGCCTTGTCCCTGAGCAGATCAGCAGACCAGCAGCTTTGCAGAGCACCTTCCTCCTGCAGAAGGAAGTTGGCAGAGGTTGGGCTCTGTTTGATACCAGTGCATGAATGAATTCTTCCTCAAGCCTCAGTCAGGAGAATCAGAAGCTTGCCAAAACAAATGTTGTTGCAGGTGCTGTTCTTGTATAACGCTTCAGAGCAAAATCTCTCACATTTCTGAGTTGTTTTCTTTCTCCTCCAAGGATAAAATTTAAGAAGAGATAAAGGCTTAGAAGGCTACAGCTGTGCAGCAATTAAATATCAAAATTTGCCTGGGAAGATCGGTGGGATTCCTTTTAATTGTTGTTTGTAGTGATGATATGCACTCATTTTGAATTCTTGGGAGTAACTTGGTCTTATAAAACTAAGTTTTAAAATATCTTTCGGTCTCTAAGGGAAAGAATTAATAGCTGCTCATTGTTTTTTCTTGAAATTAGATTGAGGTAGGGGGTGATAGAAATATCCTAGTTTTGCTTCCATGAACACTCAAGCCATGACTTTGTTTTGAATTTTGATTTATTAGTTTATTCTTCTGTGATTTAGGGGATTAGATCCTAGTATAAACTGTGGGATTTCTTAAAGCATGTTAAAATAATGGTGACTATTTGATGGTACAAGCACCAAGATCGCCTCAGTGCACCAAGCCCTAAACTGTGAGGAGCTGTGTGATTCCAGTGTGTGTCCATCCTCTGTCATTACCTATCTGTCCTTTCAGTTCAGAGAAGAACTTCCCATGATCTTAGCACACTCTGAAAATTTTCTGTACACAGGACTTCTGAAATATACACTACCTGAACAGCTTACCTGTGACAGAGGGGGTGTATTTGGAAAACTAAAGTCGTGCCAGCAATAAACATGACAGAGGAAGCTACCACACTGAGGTCACAGCAGAGTGTTGGGGACATGGGGAGCTAAGCACTGCTGTACAATGCCAATTTTTGTTTCTCTCCTGTTGCAGAAGAAAAACTAATTGCAGATGACTTGATTGTGCAGGCACGGGAGGCGACTGATGAAGATCTCTTGGTTGTTCACACCAGGCGCTACCTTAATAAATTAAAGGTGCTGTACCTGCTCACGTGTTTTTCCAGCAAACTGCCCAGAGCAAGCTCAAAGGCAGTGGATGTCTTGTTTTAAATCATCCTTACAGCTATAGAATGGTATCTGTTGATCACACTGATAACATTGTTACTGAGAATACTGAAAGAAAACCACAGAAATATTGGGCACTTCACACTACAGAGGGGTGGAGGAGAAAGAGGGTCTACCATATTAAATAGGTGAGCTGGAAGGGTATTTCAGGGAAATTAAACATAGGGAAAATTAGAATGTCTGAGATGCCAGTAATATTCCTGTTAGTGCCAGGGTTTTAGCATTGAGCAGTGTAAAAGTTTTGTTGTACTGTGGTTAATTACTGTTCCAAAATTGAAAATACAATAGAAACCACTAACATGGGGTACTTCATTGGATTTTTTTCTAATGCAGGGATTGCTTTCTGGGGTTTGGGGTTATGTAATCTTGACAGAGCATCTGTGTAGGGGTTCTGTGGTCGGTCTGTTGGGGAGGAAGTGCTGGTTTCATATTCAGACACTGCCTGTATCAGTGGAGAGAGTAAGGGCATAACCAAGCACATTAATCTGTTGTGAAGCTTTCCAGAGCCAGCTCACACAGGACAGCAGGGGGGGTGAAGAACATTCCTTGTGTATTTCTAAAGGAAACATCTGTTTGTTTAACTTCAAATGTAACTCTAAAACATAAACATGTGAGATTTCTGGTTCTGAATCTATGCAGTCACCTGTGGCTGGAATTGGGTAGGAGATGAGTGCAGGTGACATTACTTTTACTTTGTAACTCTGCTTGGAGGGAAGAGAAGAGATTTGTAAGAGAAAAGGAATTTTCCCTTTCGTAATTCAAAAGAAGTTATTTTGAGTCACCCATGCCTTTCCACAGTGGAGGAGTCCTTGGATTGCTATTTCTGGAATGTTTTATTTTTCTGTATAAGTGATCTGTTATTTGTGTGAACTTTTTCACTCTTAACTGCTTTTCTGAGTTCTCTTATGCTTCTTCATTCTGTGCTATGAAGTTACGTGCAATTTCATGCATCATTAGATTTGATGTTATTGCAGCTATTCTTGATATTGAACTTTTAATTCCACAGAACCACCCACCTCTTTTTACTGAATCACTTCTTTGAAGCAGGGTTTAATGTGCATAGCTCAGATTGGAATGCCATCATAATATTTTTAGTACCTATGGGATGGCTTCACAGGGAATTGTCTGTGTAACTTGTGTCTTGTGGTCAAGACCAGCACTGTTGTCTGTATCCAGATGGGATTAACTGGGTGTCTCCTCCCCCCTTTTCTGGAGAGAGTATTTCCTGCAAATGTAGGAACTGGAAGATGTTGTATTGGTCATGCCAGCAGATTCCTGCCAAGCAGCAAAGATAAAGGTGCTTAGTTGCAAAAGCAAAATAACATCTTAGACGTGAAAAAGCCCTGTAAAGACTGTTTATTGCCTTATCCAAGGCCTACTGTGCTATTTTGCTTGTAAATCCAGACAAATATGTATAAATGGTATAGTTTTATATTAGATAAGCTGTGAAGACTACAAAGTTGCTTGCCTTTCTCAGAATGCCGAGGTCTCCTAAAATAATGGATCACTTGAGTGTTCATTTAAAATCTGAACATGAATTTGGTAGGAAATTGCCTACACTTGCAGGAGTAGGTGGTGGTTGGTGTCTTAGCAGCAGCTGAAAGGCCAGCCTTGTGTTGGGTGAAGAGAAACAAAAAGGTGTGCACAAGGTATCCTGCTACTGGAAATCAGGTCTGTGTGGCAGGAAGGTGTCCCTGTCTCCCTGCTCAGTCCTTAAAACAAAGTTTGGCCTTTTGAATTGAGGTGATTACCCCTCAGTTATTCCTCTGAAGAATTTAGGTCTCCAAGGTGATGACTGGACTGTGGCTAGTTTGCTTGCAGTACTTTTCCACTTGCTGCCTTTTTCTAGTGTTATGTAAAATAATGAATTTCTTGCGTGTCAGCATTCTGAACTTTGGGAAGGAGGTAGGCAATGAGAGAGCCAGTTGCAGACTGTGCCTTTCCCTTTTTATTTATGAGAAGTTCTACAGTAACATATGTGAGCAAACACTGAACTGCAAATGCTGAGGATAAAGCTGGTCTGGGAATTGTGGGAAATGCTGGAAAACAAAACCAGCAAACTGCAGAAAAAAGCAGAAAACATTTTTAAGTGAAGAAGCACTTTCCTTCACCTGCCTTCTTGAACTCCCAGCTTTTGCTGCCAGCTGGTGACTTCCCCCATCTGTTGGGAATTGCTAATCCCAGTTCAGGCCCAGGTGTGGGCAGTGAGTGGCAGCAGGAATGGCCCCAGCTGTGACCAGCGAGCCTGGGAGCCAAAAGTCCCACCACACCTGGATTTCTCCACTTAAAAACCTGCAGCTATGTCATTTTTGGTTTGAGTCATGATTGCTGCCACTTCTCCCTGCTGACATTAATTTTACTTTAAACTTCATTAAAACTTCTTGTGTGATTATTGTTCGCATTGGAGGTCAACTTTATTCATATCCAAACGTGACCTTTTCATATCCATTTTAGAACAACAGGATTGAATATACTTTTTAATAATGTGCGTGTTCAAAAGCTAAAATGTCTCACAAAGGGGCTTTATCAAGATTGACTGTACTAAAAGATAATTTTAAAGCATCTTGTGATGGACAGCTGATAAAATGATAACAGAATAATGTCTTGCAAATATAAAAGTAGAGGGATTTTGAAATTAACTGTTGGCAAAAGACAGTTAGGACTTAGGCACTTCATGAACAATGCCACCCCTTCACCCACCCAGTAGTAGCTGGTAACTGAAATATTGGTAACTGGGGAGTTACTTTGAGCATCAGAGGCCCCTGAGGTGGGGATGTGATTGCCTTTGGTTCAGACTGCCCACCTGTACATCCTGCCAGCTGTGAACAGCTCAGGGATGGGGCAGCCAATGCCCTCAGTCTCATTACAGTTCCTAATGTTGCAGAAAATAGGATCTGTTCAGCCTCTGTACGTGGCAGTGAGTTGTAACCCTCAGTGTTTCAGTACTGGTTGGACAGGTATATTCTTGCTTGTGACTTAGGCTTTGAAATATATTTAGCAGTGTTATCACTGGTAGCAGTGTTAGTGGAAGCTCTTTGAAGTAATCAATGTGTTTGCAAAAAAAGCATTTGCATATTGCAAATATTTTGTGTTCTAACCTTGAAGATTTTTGAACAAAATGTTTCCTTGAAACATTTTCCAGAAGCGTTTAATATGCTAAATAAATTTTAATCAGTTTTCTATGCTAAAGTTTGCACTGTGTGTTCACTTAAGTGTTTGAACTTCTTAGTTCAGTTGTCTGTTTGTTTGTGTTTGCTTTCTCCTTGGTGTATCCTTTTGATTCCACACAGGAATAGATATTTTAGGTTTGAACAATATATCAAGTATAGCTGAAGGACATTTTGCAATTCTTCCAGTCTGATGGATATTACATTTTCTGAATGTAATACTACCTTCCTGAAAAATTGCTGATTTAATACAGTTGGATACTAAAATCTGCAAAGTGATGATCCTTATTGTTAAAAACTTGAGGTTGGTCACTAATAAAAACTGGTGTGGTCACTTCCATCTAAAAATATTAAAACTCTTCATAAGGACCTGTGAGCACCTTTTCAGTAAATAACAACTAATGAGAGAGCTAAGTGTCTTGATTAAACCAGATTACATTAATTGGAACTCTCTTTTTCCCATTGCAGTGGTCATTTGTTGTGGCTACAATCACAGAAATTCCACCAGTTGCCTTTCTTCCCAATTTTGTTGTTCAGAGAAAAGTTCTGAAACCTCTACGAACCCAGACAGGAGGAACAATAATGGTAAGGAGCTCTTGGTCCACTTTTATCATGTTTAAATTTGTTCATCAGCCTCTGTAAACCTGGGAGTTGTGGTGTTTATGTAACTCAGACTGTCAGCCTTGGACAGTGCTGCCATGCCAGATAAAGGAACGGGGTTTATTGCAGCTCCTAGATAAGTAACTCAAAGGTGAGTTAGGCTGGGAAATACAAAAGTTAAACCAACTTTTTTGAGGACTTGAATTCTGAAAGAACCTGCTGGGTTCTGGCAAAGTCTTTAGATGTATTGGGTTATGGTGATAGGCCAGGTAACAAAAGTGCTGCCTCCTTTAATAGGCATGAACTGGCAAAAGCAGAGATGGGGAGGTGGAGGGAGAAAGAGCTTCATATAGTTAAAGGTGCTTAAAAAATATTTGGTGTCACTCCAAGCAAGTCCTGCTGAGCAGGGATCTGCAGAATTTCCTCTCATTACAACCATGCTGTCACTGCAGGATTGTCACAGGAATGAAGGGAATGGTCTGAGAGAGAGGAACTTGGGAAGAATTTAGAGCTTCCTGATGCTCTGCCTTGGTATTTCTTGACAGGAGCTCAGTGTGTGTGAAGCCTCTTTCAGCTTGGTTGCAACTAGGCAATACTTTTCTCTAATTGGGTGATGTTTTTCACTGTGCTTGTGTTATCTTTAAACTCCCAGGTGTGTGTTCACCAGTTAGAAATGTGTTCAGGTAGAGGAGACACCCACCAATGGCCTGGTTTTTCTCATGGCCCCTGGAACACAGATGCCACTCCTGGGCACTTTGGGATTCATCTTGAGGCCATGTGCTGTTATTTTACCTTTTTTTTTCATTATGGGGAAATAAGAATGTACTTCAAAAGCAATTTTGATTCATCAGACAATAAAATTTGTATGGTACAAGTTAGAAGTGCAATTTGCTGCTATTCCTGGTGGGCTTGTTTATTACAAAAATTCCTGTTGGGTTTCTCTACTTTTTAATGATATTTTAGCAATATGGGAAGATTGGGTTTTGGTGAGGAATCCCTAGGAAGTGTGATAAATCGCAGATAATGTGTTCTCCCTGGGACTTAATGGGTTTTATAGTTCAGAAAATGCAGTCTTTCCCCAAGATCTAATTTGTGTAAGTTGGCATGATCATAGCAGGATCACGTTCACCATCCCAATAGTTGTCCTAGTACTGAATTAAAACCATTCAAATGTAAATATTGGTTATAAAGACTGTCTAAACTCCATTTTGGATATGATGTGTGATTTTTTTCTTTCCCCAACTACGGACAAAAAATAATCAAATTTTAAATGTTTTCTCTCCCCATATTTTTTTTTCACTTGTAACTAGTAATATCTTAAAGTAATATTACTTTTAACAGATCAGTTAAGGAATGCTGCACTTAAACACTTGTTTGACTCTTTCTGACCAAAATAATCAGGATTTTCAGTTTAAATGCCATCATTTGAGCCTTGTGTTTCTCTTCTCTGTCAATACCTTCCCTTCCCTGTATGTCATTTGAGTTCAAAGGAGAGATACAGGCACAGTTTTCCAGTACTGGAGGGGAAAAGACCAATAATATTCTATACCTGGCATGTTCAATCAAATAAAAAATAAAAGAAGTCCCAGGACACTGCACACTGGAGCACTTGTCAGGTCCCTTCACCAGCTGGAACTATGGTTTTTTATGTGTGTGTTCCAGGATTTTGAGCTTACATTCCTCTATTTGTGCATGAACAGGAAGGACATCAGGAGCTTGTCCCTCATTTTTCACTCTTCCAGCACTGCACTTTCCCTTTTCCAGCTGCCAGAGAAGGAAATACAGATGACATAGCAAATACTCTTTCAGCAGCTTGTGCTGAGAGTGGTTTCAGATCTGGCAATTCCACAGGCAACTGGTTCAGATCTGACAATTCCACAGGCACCTCAGAATGCCAGGAGTGATTTGGGGTGGAAACAGACATTGTGTTACCTCATTCATTTATGGAATTCCAACTGTAATTTTCTTTTTTTTAAGGCAGGAAAGCTTGCTGTGGATAGAGGCTGGGCCATCAATGTGGGTGAGTACAAATTTAGTGATACCCTAAATAGTGTGTTAAAAGCATCTGATTTTAATTTCCATCTCTTTGCAAAGCCCATCAATGTTTTTAGTATCTGGCTTTTGTTTAGTACTAGCTTTTCACCCCTTCACCATTTTCCTGTTCAGGGGGTGGTTTCCATCACTGCTCCAGTGACAAAGGGGGAGGATTTTGTGCATATGCTGACATCACACTGGCCATCAAGGTAAGAACTGCTCTTAAACACTGACTTCTGCTGTTTGTTCAAATGGGGGAGAAATCCACATAAATTCCTAAGAACTAATTTACATCCTAATAGGAGAAAATTAAGCCATTTCCAGATGGGCAGGAATAAGGATATGGAGAGTTGAAAAGTGGAAGAGCTGCAGGGGTCAGAATTATCAATGTAAATTGATTGGCACCACCATAATTGCATTGATAATTCTGTCTTGCAAAAACCACTCCAAATCATGCCAGACAGATTTCTAATATCCTCAGTGATAATTCTCCTGGCCTTGCAGGTGAACTTGGCCATTCCACGTTGATTTCAGTGGTTACAGTCAAGACAAATGCAGAGACAAAAATCCCCTCTCTGAATCAAGCTGCACCATACAGGGCTCAGACTGGTTCAGATTCATGAATAAAAATGTGAATGACTCCAAAATAGTCACCAAATGGGAATGAATACATTTGGTATTTAGCTGTTGAATGGCTGAAGTAAAGAGCCTTCTGCAATTAGGGCTTATTTTTATCAAATGAGCTATGGTATATTTGTATACTAGAATATTTATAAAGTATCAGTAATAATCAAATGTTAAAAGAGCTCTAATGATTGCAGCATACCTTGTGACATAACATCCTAATTTCTGAACATGGTAATTTGCAGAACAGTAACCCACAGAGTTGTTTTTTCACCTACCATTAAAATACAGATTGAGAAATTATAGTAGGTGACAGTTTGTACCAAATCTTTGGGTTTTACTACATTAAAGATAGCAACTTAGCAAAATTAAGACTCAAAGAAATAGAAACCATATTTTTTTCTTTTCAGACAGAGTAAGAAATTAATTGTGTCACTAAAAGTGCCTCTTAAGGCACACAGTCCTTACAGCAGCTTCTCCTAAACACTGAATTTTAGGCTGTTGCAGTTGGGTGCACTGGTTGCACTGGTTCCTCTTCAGCCTGTGGCAGCACCATCAGCTCTGTGATCCCTGGCCTCTCTCTTATATCTGGTGAAATGTTTGGGGTATTTTTAAACAAAAATTATCTTTTTTCTGTCAATTGATGAGTTGTTTTTATTAAATGTATAAGAATCGTGTCTCTGTTTATTTGGTGACTGAAACAGATGCCCTATATTCCAATTCCAACAGTGAGGCACTGCAATCTTTGAGTCTCCAGTTCAATCTGTCACCTAACGTCATAAATTTGTGTTTTTCCTTGCTTGTGTATCCAGTTCTTATTTGAGAGAGTACAAGGAGTGTCTAGAGCCACAATTATTGATCTGGATGCCCATCAGGTGAGTAGTTTACCTGTATTCAGTGCTGCAGATGTTTTGCTTGAAGTACAAGTGTGTAATAAATACATTTTTTAAATACAAACATAAAATCACAGATTATGAACTTAATCAGGGATGATGAAAACTGTGAAGAGTTGATTCTTCAATTATTTTATGGTCCAAAAGGCTCTTAAGCCAGTTCAATAAAATTAACCTGAGTTGCAGCTCCATCATGTGGCTGCATGTGAAAATCTTGCTGCGTTGCACTTGGGTATCCAGGGATGAGGAACAAGGATCTCTCCAGACACAATTCCAGCTAGTTCTGAACTCCTGGTCACTGCAGCAGCCTCTGCAGGGGAGGGATTTGACCTTCAGTGCTTTAATTTTAAGCCTTGCTTCAGGCTAATTAAGTAAAAGATCCATCACTCTTCACCTGGTGAAGTGATTTACTGTGGTGCTGAGATAAAATCTCAGCTTTGGTGGGATTTGCAAAATAAATCCTGAAAGGACGGAAATGGTATTTTTAGAAAGGCAGTTAATGCACCGAAGTGATGTCCACCCTGAGGCATTTCAGATGATTTATTATGTGTAAAGAAACCATTTTTACACAGCTCCATGGCACTGAGGAAGCCTAATGGCTGCAAGTTTTTAATCTCCTCTCATTTCTCTTATGTGTCCTAAAATCACCATGATAGCAGGACACGGGTGATGCAGTAGAAAGATGTTTTGTGTTCGTGGTTCTCTTCAGCCTCTCTCTCAGGCCATGAATTTGTTTTGTGCTATATGGGGATGGTTGGTTTGGTTTTGAAAAATTCTTGGAATGTAGTTTGTTTTTCAGATGTGCTGATAGTCTCAGTGTGCACATGGAAACACCTGTTGTTTCCTTTCTTGGGGGGGTGAGAGGTGTCTGAGGTAGCTCAGATCCTGTTTAAGGATGCAGATATTCTCATCCTGTGACTGTTCCAATTCTTAGTGCAGTGATGAATTTTACCTCTCATAATGGTTCCCCCAGAGGCTTTCATATTCCTAGGCTTGTGTGCATGAGCCATTTGTGGACCAAAGATGCTGAAGAAATAAACAGAGCTGCCATTTGTCAGCGTAAAAACTGAATCACAGCAGATATATCTATGGAAATGTCTGTTTCTGTAGTTTAAGTGAAATCCTGGGGATAGGCCCTGTGGTGCTGTATGGTACACTGATTTAAACAAAATTATCTTAGTGATTGCTGTGGTAAAATTATTTTTGTATTAGTGAAAATAAGCGAGAGCCAATAGAATATTATTTAAATTCAGAAATGGGGAGGGGGGACTGTTCCAAATCTGAGTTTTCTCTGGAGCATTTGTCTTTACATCCAGTACAATTTTTTGTAAGGGATTTCTGCTGTTAAACTGTTGGGTTAGGGTTTGTATTTTTCCCAGGGAATTCTTACCTCACTAAGGCATGAGTTATCAGGAGAGCTGTAGTCGTCTTTATTTATTTATTATTCTTATATAAGAATACTCAGCATTCCTGCAGCAGTTGAAAGTGACTTTTTCTTGCACAGTTGGAAGATGACAGATCTGTTTAGTGGTCACAGTTCCTTTTGTGATGCTCTGGAGGACAATTACATTCTGATTTTTGATTATTTTTTCTTATATGTATAATGAGATCCATGCAAATTACCTTCAGAGAGACAAGGATTTTATTTGTGGTAATACTTGCAGTCTTCAGACTGATAGTGTCAAGCCCCCCCAAAACTCCACACCTCAAAATAACCTCCAGGACTATAAATAAGAGAATGACACAGGAGTTTTGAATATTAGATCTTCCATAGTGTTAACTACTCTAGAATTTGCAGTGTATTTAATTCTGTGTTGGCATGCTAGGAATAGCTAACTGTAAATTTCCTTCAGGGAAATGGCCATGAGAGGGACTTTATGGATGATCCTCGGGTTTATATTATGGATGCATACAATAGATATATTTACCCAGGGGATGGTTTTGCTAAACGTGAGTATAATTGAAATTCATCTTCCCAAATGTACCAGACCTACTGTGTTGTTTCATAACTTCTTTATTTACTACTAAGCTTCCTTGCAGCACCATTACCTGGATTTATTTTTTTAAATTATGCTTAATTTCACATCACTTTCACTGCTGACTGCAATATATCACACTAGTGTTCATGCTGTAGCGTTTTCCCTCACTTCAGGAATGACTGTGGAGTGCAGGGTGTGGGGAGGTGTCAGTGGATGTTGTTAGCTGTCCATTCCAAAGCTTGGAGTTGAATAATCCTTTGATTTGCAGAGGGCTGATAGAACTTCATCTTTCCCTTACCTTACATTTATGAGAGAGCTCACTGAGGTTCAGCTGACAGAGTAGAAAGGTTTCCTGTTCCTCAGAGTGAAGGTACCACATACTCGGGTGTTGCCTTGCCAGCAGAACTTGTTTGATGAGCGTGAAGGAAACAATCTGCATCTGAATGTGACCCAAGGAGGGAAGCAAGGAGTCAGTCCCTCTGAGGCTGAGCCCAGCCATTCCTCCAGCACTGCCACCACGGTCCCCAGGTGCCACATCCACACTGTTAAATCCCTGCAGGGATGGGACTGCCCTCTCCCTGTCATCCCCACGTTAAGAGCTGGTGCTTGATTTGGTTTGGTTGTAGTTTGTTTATCCCTGCTGTGATGTGTCTATTGTGTCTTGTGACCTGCCACAATTAATTAGAGGGGCTTTGATAATGGTTAAATTGGAATGCAAAAGCCCCAAGTTTGTCTTTGATTCTGTTGCACTGTTATTTGTTACAGGCTTAATTTGTTCACTGAGTCAGGGGTTGCTGGGGGAGGTGTTCTGCTGTTGGATTCCTTCAGTGATGCTGTTCTGAAAAACCTACTTCATTTGGATTCTTGACAAGAGTTAGGTGCAGTGCATTGCACTGCTGTCTTTTGACTGGTAAAGATATTAAGAATTTTAGTATTTCAAGGTTTTAAACTAAAAAATGGCCATCTAAAGTACAGCATGTCTGGAGGCAGACAAATTGCAAGCAAATGTGGGGGTTTTCCCCCCAAGAAAAACATCCCTTTATTCATGTATCACATGGCAGCATTTGAACAGATGGATTAAGACCAAAACAGAGTCAGTCCTTGTTAGCAAGTCTGAACCACTGAGCTGCAGTACCACACTGAATTGCAGCACTCCCTTTCTGCAGATGAAGGATGAGGTGCACAGGGCTGGGCCAGAGCCAGGTAAATATGTAGTTCCTTGCAGTTTGCATAAGAATGTCTAAATAGGATTTTCATGGCTAAGTCCCTTAAACCCTTTCCAGCAGGTGAGCAGGCAGAGATGGGATCACAGTGTGGGGAAATCTCTGAAGAGGGGCGGAGACTTGAACATGAGATTTTGAATCCTGAGGGTCAACTCCAACTGATCACTGTCTCCTTGGACTTCCTGCCTGTTTTTCCCATGTTTTATTGCAGGAACTTCTTCTACACAATTTTTGCCCCATGCAGTTCATTAGGGAAGGGAAAACAGGGGCAGCTCACCTTGCCAGTGCTAAGCCAGAAGCATATTGAGTCCCTGGGGGAAGCAGTGTGGAATTACACAGGCTCAGGAGGAGAAAGGATGGATGAGGAGTAGGAGTAGGTCACTGAAGAAGGGTAAGCAGTAAGGGATGAAACTCAGAGAAATCTTAAAGAAACAAAAATCCTTGAAACTAATGTTGATGCAATATAAAATAACAGGATGAAAAAGAAAAGCTTCACTGATGCTGAGCAAGGATGGAAAGCAGAACAAAAGGCAGCAATCACAAGAGTAATTAAGTGTCATTCTGGCTTGAGTGCATTCTTGCACAGCCGGTGGGGGCTGTATCCATATTTGAGGTGTGAGACTCCACATCATTTAGTGTGAGGCAGAAGTTTCATACCTTGGAACAGCTCTGGCACGGGTTTGATTAATTCGGAGGTAGAGTCACACAATCCTCCATAAAAGCACCCAAAACTCGGCTGCATAACCTTGGGTTTCTTTCCTTTACCTTCTCAGCCTTCATTTTCTACTTCTATTGCTTTATTAAAAGCATTAGAAATAATTTGATTTAAATTAAGAATTGATATTTGCTCTTCTGGTAGGATTACAGGGTAAGAACATTAAATTGAAAATACTTGGGGCAAAGCTGAGTCTTGTTATACATTCATAAAGCAGTTCACATAAATTCATGATCCCTTGCTGTGAAGTTTTGAGTGTTGTGATAAAAATAAAACATCTTCATAATTTCTCAGTGATATTTATCTTGTTTTTCCCCCAGCTGTTTCCTCTGCAATAGCAGTTCAATGTTTTCTTTGCCTTATGCTTTATTTAGGTTACTTTTAAGTTAATACTTTTCTTTATGATTTCTCTGCTGATTGGTAACTGGGCTTGCAGTTCAGCTGTTTTTCAATAACATTTTCCATTTGCATCTCGGATTATTTTTTTTGCCCTGCATCTAATTTTCTCTTCAATGGAATTTTTTCAAGGTCATTGTTTTCTCAGCAAATGTAAAGCACAAACAGTTGAATAATTTTATTTAATTCACGTTCCCGTGAAAATGCAATGCATTGAGAGAGCTTCCCAAAATGTAGTTGTTTTCACTTGCTTACCTAAATTGTGCATTTTCTTTCAGAGCAATGCTTTGTTTATTGAGCAGTGCTTACTTTGTTGTCCCTCAGGTGCCATAAAACGCAAAGTGGAGCTGGAGTGGGGCACAGAGGACACCGAGTACCTGCAGAAGGTGCACACCCACGTGGAAGGAGCCCTGAATGAGTTCAAGCCTGACATCGTTGTTTACAATGCTGGCACTGACATTCTGGATGGGGATCCCCTGGGAGGCCTGGCCATTTCCCCCCAGGTGTGTGAGCACAGCCTCCCCAGGCTGCAGGGAGGGACCTGCCCTGCACAGACACACATCTCCCTTGCCTTTTCACCCTTCTCTTCCTTCTTGTCTCCCCCTGACTCTGAATATTTTTGTTCTTCTGGTGCCTATTCCAGTGTCATTCATCTTCTCTCTAAAATGCACTGATTGCCAACACCCAAACAGTAACCAGAGAGATAGGGATATTTTCACACTTCACCTGACTTCTATTTTCCCTGCTTGGTTTGTTCCCTCTTTGGTTCTTTTTTCCCCTCACATGACCCATTTTGCAATGTATTTCTTTTGTCACCTGCCTCCAGTGTGTATCTTACACTTAATTTCCTCCATAGCACTCCCAGCTGTTTTAAACTACCCTCATGGTTATAACAATTTTGTGCATCCTGGCTGTGTATTCTTAACATATGAACAGATATTTTCCTTTTCTTCACCCTTTTCTTTAGATACCGTTTACTTTTTCTCCCCAGCTTGGTACCAGACTCAAATTTTGGTTTATTCTGTAAAGCTTCATAGAAGTCTTCACCTTCTTGCTTTTCTTAAAATAAACAAAAATTTACAGTCCTCTTATTTCCTCCATAGGTTTTAGTGATTCCTTCTCTGACAGTTCCTCTGTGCTATGTCTCCCTTGTTTCACATTTAGGTCTCTTTGATGGCCACCAGATCAATACAGAAAAGTGCTTGCTTGATCTGTGAGTTCTCAGATTCCCCTCTTTGAGCCACCACTTGATCTGTTCAGTTTTAATTATGTTAATTTCTCTTGCATGAAGGAAGAGCTGAGGGGCTTGGACTTGGTTTGGACCTTGGAGAGAAGCTGGCCTGAGGTGTGAGGTGGGGTTTGGTGAAGCAGAGCCCCCTGGAGAGCATTGGCCACCAAGGGAAGTGGCAGCTTGGTCACAGGGAGATACTTTGAGATTTGCCTTTAAAAATAATCCAAATTTATGCACTTTGAAAAGGAGCAGTGTTAACTGCCAAGAGAAACGAGTTGCTGCAGCTTGCTGGATTCTGTGCAGACAGAATGTAAGGATGGGGGAAGAAAGGTGAAGCAGCTTCCCTGGCCATGAGGAAAGCTGAAGGGCACTCTCTGCACAGCTGGAGGGAGAGAAACAGGCCTTCAGTGTCTGCTCTGAGGGTAGGGTTCTTGTCTCTGCTGTGCAGGCTTGGAATCCCAGTGCTGGAAAGGCATCGTGCCTGAACAGTCCCCTCTTTAAAGATCCTTGGTCCAGGCTTCAGTCCTGCTCCTGAAGATGTCATTTTCATTTTGAGCTCCTGCTGCAGTGTTAGCTGTGCTCAGAATGGGGCTCCTCAGAGTGCTCTGAGCAATGGTTTCCTGGTTCTTGGGGCTGTAGAAAAGCCTGTGGTGCATCAGCTGAGTCCCTCTTCCCTTTGTTTGGAAGTGGGAGCCGTGCCAGGCTGCTGTTTTCCACAGAAATGTAGGAATAAGCCCATGTTTTCCCCTCAGTTCCTCCAGGCTCCCCCCTGGAGCTGCTGGAGCAGTTCTGGTGTGGGATAATGGTGATGCATCCACTGCTGACTCCCCAGGGCCCTACAGCTCCTGTAATTCTGTTGCTTCCTTTAAGGATCTGTTTCTAATAGAATTCTTCAGTTTCCTTTGTCTTACTGTTCATTTGTTTTTCCTGGTTCTTTCACAGGGCTGTGTCAGACTGTGCAGTGAACAATACTCTTGGATGGGTTTACAAGATACTTTCTTTCTGCTACATTTGTGTTTTATTTTTTCCCTTTGCCATCTGTTTGTGGTCTAATTAATGGCAGGGTGTTATTTCTTGATGTACTTCCACTCTTCCTGTAACCAGCCTGAGCAGTGCATGTTCATTTTGAAACTCTTATGCTACTGCTTCCTGAATTTTTTGTATTTGATTGCATTGTGATGCCTTTTCCCTTCTCCAGCTTTGCAGTTATTTAAGTTTTGAGCTGTCCATTGTAAGCTGTTGTCAGTTGTGTTGCAAGTTTTGTGGGGTATGGGGTTTTTTTTTTTTGAGGAGTTGTAACGAGTTGTATGTATCTGGAACTCTGCTTTTGCAAAAGTAGATTTTAATTCTGTTCACCCTCACGTGCTTATTTGAAACCCTGAAGAGTCATTCTGCTCTTGCCTGGGTTCAGTGACAGTACAGCACCTCTTGGCCACCAGTCTTTGTTATTTTTCAGTTCCATACCCTTCTTTTAGTAAGAAATTACTTGGAATTTACATTCTTTTTATGGATTTGCCATTGCTTACGTTCTGCAACTTCCCCTTCAGCCATAGATTCTTCTAGCATTAACCACAGGCTCTTGTTGCAGAAACTGGGACTTAAGATTCAGCCAGTGATTGTGAATGTGTAAAATTTGATTTAATTTTGGGTTCTTCTGTAGGATTGTGAAATTTTGATCAAGTTACTAAACTTTTGACAGAGGGTGCCATTCAAGTTGAGCACAAACTAAAGCAGTGTGAATTCAGGGAGTCTTTCCTAATCTCAATTCCTCGCCTGGGAAACAGGGTGAACACTTGTTAAATTTGCAATCAGTTTTGACTTTATGGCCTTTGAGCTGGAATTCTTGTAGGAATTTGTACTAAAAACTTTCTTCTGCTGTGTCCTCTAAAACAAGCCAAGTATACTGGATTTGCTGGAGGTTTTGGAGGGTGGTGTGTTTTTTTTAATGATTATGCATGCAAACCAACTAACAGGACTTGTAAATGAATTTTTAATTGGTACTGTAAACTTATAAGGCTTAAACACTTTGCAACATCCAATACTCCATAAACCACAGGTTAAACTGAAGCATCATGTTGGTATTGATGTTGGTATTGATGGAGAGGCTACCTGGAACAGAGGCTAGACAGAGTTAAAGGAATAAAGTAGTATTTATTAAAAGGCCTTCAAAGGATACACCTTGGGCAGTACAAGAGCCTGTCCACCATTCCACCCGAGATGGACAGTGAGTCACGAGCTTTCACACTTTTTATAAGTTTTGGTCCATTTCCATATTGGGATTAATTTTCCAATTACACTTCAGGTTGTGAAGTTCCATCCTCCCAGATTGCTCTCCTCACTTCCCTGTTTTTACACTTTTTGAGCCTGAAGCTGCCGTGGTGCCCTTGGTTCTGGGGCTGGGAAAGGATTGGTTTGTGTAACTAAGCTGTGAGGAGAACTTGCTAACACTTTATGTGAAGTTCAGAGTGACACACTAAGGCAGTGCACAATCTGAAAAGTACAAAAGCTAAAACTTCAGGCATCAGTGTCACTTATTATTTCCTGTGGTGGCCTTGCAGGGCATTGTGAAGAGGGACGAGGTGGTGTTCAGGGCTGCCAGGAGCCGCGGGATCCCCGTGCTGATGGTCACCTCCGGGGGGTACCAGAAGAGGACGGCACGCATCATCGCAGACTCCATCCTCAACCTGCACAGCCTGGGGCTGCTGGGCAGGGACAGGCCAGCCTGTGCCCTGGGGACTTCCAGCCTGGAGCACGTGGTCAGAGACACTGCCAAGGACTTCAGCAGCTTGTCACTGCAGTGACAGGTCACTGAATGTCAGTCACATAACCCAGAGGCAATACAGAGTAACTCTGTCTATCTCTGAATTTATCTTGGGCTAAGGCTACACATCCTTTTAAGCTAATTGAGATATGCACTCAAGGGTACTGTCTTTGTGTCTAATATTGCTGTAGAAAGCTTAATTTGCTTCTCTGATCGCTATGGGGGGGTCTGTTATGTTGGAAGAACTATGCAGTTGGCATCCAAAGACTGTCCCAGACCTGCTTCAAATGCTGCTGCATGGTCTGAGGTGGGAGAAATATGGACTAAAGCTACCGTTTTGTGGGTTTTTTAAAATACTGCATTTTATTTATTGCTTTTTAAATTGAAATACTGTTATAAAATGAGTTCTGTGCAGACTTACCTGTCAGTTTAACACTAAAGGGAAGTGCAATACTGTAAAAGCCAGGGCAGTTTGTTTATGGCTTTGAAGCCATACAGAGTTAGAAGGAATGTTTGTAAATTCGTAGTTTATTCCTGTTGTTGATAGTGACTTAAATCTTGCTCATAAACACCTTGTGAAATAGAATATGAAACACCTTTGGCTCCATATGCAAATGAGCCATAAGGGCTCACCTTTACCAGTCTGGTGTTCGAAGGAGCTCTGCATGTGACAGGCAAGAGTTCCTGTGCCCTCTAACTCACAGATGGAGAAACTGCAGTCCAGTGAAAACTGATCTTACAGCTCTCAGCAACCCTGCAGAAAAAAAGCTATGTAGAAATATAGACTGTCTTCTTATTGCCAGCTTGCCATATATAAAACAGTGAGGAGTACATTTAAATCATTTTTTCCCAACTAGTGCTGTGTTTTTCACTTGCTCAGAGAGTAATGGTACTTCTAGTTACAGTCATAGTTGGTAAGCAAATCCTTCATTGTTCTTGTTCATTGAGGAATACAGTGACATTTCTACATTAAGATAATGTGCTAACTTTATATGGAGCTTTTAGTATTTGGGAACAAGATAGTGTATTCAAAGCAAATTCAGTTGCACTACCTGGGAAGTTTGGCTTTGTTCCAGTTGGTATATTTTGCATTAGGTACTGTTTGTAGCAGTGGGTTATAAATGTACTAAACTGTATATTTTGCAAGAGCTTTTATAACTTTCACTGATTTATACTACAGGTTTTATGTTGTGTTTAGGTTGGAGCCATCCTGTAAGGGAGCACTAGGATTTTCCTTGTAATAGAGTTGTGTAAGCTATTTAAGGAATGTTTAATTCTAATTATAATACTTACCTCATTTCATGTTCATGTTTAAATCATGGGGTTTGTCAGTTGTAGGAATTGCACAACTGCTATAAATACCTGCTTTAAACCAGATCTGACGTATTGCACTAAGCTTGAGTTGCTACACTGGGATTAAAGAGCACTTTTAAATTTCTTACTAGAAGGACCATCAGAGTACGACTAATGTTGAGATTTTATTTTTTCTATACTGTCTGACATTACTGAAAGATATTGTTATTCTTTCATATAATTTTTATAAAATTATAGATTACATTTCTATGAACTAAACCGCCATCATAGCACCATATGGTCTTTCCCCAAACATTTGCTGTTTGTGTTAACATGTTTCTATAATTTTCCCTCAGTGGAGATTAAAATGATGTTGAACGATGCTGACTGACTTCTTGTCACTTCACATGGATCTTGGCTGTCAGAAAGTTTGACTGGAACAGTTTCTTGGAAAAGACAAGATGTATTTTTATACTTAAAATGTGGCTGAAATTACAGTGGGTCTCAAGGGTGAGTAGTACAAGGTTTGTCAACCCTCAGCTTCTCTGAGAGTTCAGTGGTGACTCCTGGAAGAGAGCTTGCAAGTTTTGTGTCCAAATATTTTTAAGATGTCGTTGTAAGGTGTAAAGTCACTTTCTACTTCCAAATTCTACTTCATTACCTACCTTGTAAGTTCTAATATAAGTATTTTAGTGTTACAGGTGTTAAACTGGTAACTGAGCTTCTGATAAGGCTGCAGTAGTTTTAGAGGCTTTTTATAAATCATTGTCTTTTCAGAGAGCTGAATGTTTGCAGCAGAGCCTGCTGGCTCTCAGACTCACCTGTGAAATTTCTGATAAGCAGCACATTGACTGCATTTCAGTGTTCATTGTAAAGTCACAATTGAAAAACACACCACTCCTTCATATTTTCAAAAATTTGGCACCTTAATACAGAAAAGGAAGAACACTGTCTGTGGAATTTTATCTTTAAAAGTTCCTGTATTTTACCAGATAGATAGAGATATATGTGATATTCTGTGCTTTAATTGGGATCCTCTGCTGCAATAATCTGTTAGATGATTAAATCAGTGCACAATGCTTTCAAAAGATACAATTATTAATCTTGAACTGTTTATAAATGGACTGTAAATGTGGCTGATCATATAGACTATCCTAAAAATTATGCAGGAGGGAGACATGGCAGGGGCTGAGGAGTTGGAGTCTGACAGCTGGAGAGGGTTTGATATTGATAAATAACTCATAGAGGGAGTTAAAAGCTGCAAATCCTAGAAAATAGTTGTTTGTTTGTTTGTTTGTTTGTTTTCCTGGAGGTTTCCAGAGGAAACTTGTTTTGACCTATATAAAAAAGATACACATTTCACCAAACCATTTGTGTTAAAAGCCATTTCATCTGTTCACACTTGCTTTGAGTATTTTCTCATGAAGTGCAGAGCTGTGCTGTAGATGACCAAGATGCACAATCTCTCAGTGTTTCTTTACAAACACAAGCAGAGACAGTGAAACTCTGGTTTTGATTGTGGGAGTTACAGAGGAAACTACCATTCTGTTCTGGATCTGTATGTGTCCATCTCTATACTCTGCACTGTATGGTGATGGTTTAACAGGTTTCTCCTGCCACTAAGGATTGGATTAACTCCTCCTTGCAGAGAGAGGCTGGTGAGGAAATTTCTTGAGCTTTTTTCCACCAAATAACCTGGATCCAGCACTCCCAGGCCAGTTTACAGCTGGAATTCCCTAATGTGTAAGCACAGCACTGAATTTAGAGAAGAACACAGGCTTCATGAGCTTGCCTTGCTTTTTGCCAGTTCAATGAAGAAAATAGCCTTCATTGTCCTGAAGATAAAATCTGGGAGAGAATGTGTCTGATAGGAATAAGGCTCCTAATGAAGCATGTGATGGTTGAGTTGTCAGCTAATTATCTTTTCCATCTGTTACCTAATAGAATTCTGCAACACTGGGATTTAAGGTTTGTCAAGTTTTGCTCTCTTTCACTCTAAACCTGGACATGTCTGCCAAGGCCAACAATGAACTGAGCACATTAAGATAATAAATCTCCAGTGAGCAGCCCAAGTTATTTATATTGGATGGATAAGGCTGCAAGTAGAACTGGGGTGTCTTTTGGGTTGCTGGAGGGGTGAGAGTGCTTTAAGAGTTGAATACTTTCATATTCAGCTTTAGCTGTGGGAACGTTTGAGCCTGAGATGTGAAAGAATGCAAACCTTTCAAAATATGGTATGTGAGAAAAATGTATGATTTAGTGTTTCCATTTCCATAGAGGAAATAGCAATGTTCTGCTTCAACCAAATGATAAATTTCCTTTAAACTTAGTCATATGATGATCAGGGAAACACATTCCCTCTCAACCCCTGTCAAAGCAGCTGAGGGCAAAGTTGGGTGTCTTAAAGCCACCTGCTACCTACAAGACATAGTTCCATTAGTCATTGGGAGGAGAATTGCACTTTTCCTATTTTTAAAGGCTTTTTTAACAGCCTTAGAATAAGAGAAGTGTTTGTCAAATTCATAAAAAACTTACCAGAATCTGAATTGGGTTTGTGGTTGCTGCACTGTCAGACCAATTTTAAGCACAACCCAGTCTTGGACAAACACCCACTTATTCCTTCAACAGAGTTGAGGGGCAATATCATCAGTGTTTCTGCCATGAGCTGTTTGACACTGTTTGAAATTGCAGAATCTCAGAATGGTTTGGGTTGGAAGGACCTCAAAGCTCACCCAGTCCCAGCCATGAGCAGGGACACCTTCCACTGTCCCAGGGTGCTCCAAGCCCTGTCCAGCCTGGCCTTGAGTGCACTCAAGGCATGAGGCATGTAATACATCTTTCCAACCTCACCTTGTACAGAAATGTGGCAGGAAAAGGCCATTTTGGTTCTTCTGTTATTGTGAAATGCATCTTGAACTCTCTGCATAACACTAAACATGGAAATAACCAGGAAGAACCTTTGACAGGACAAGGAGAATAGTGCAGAATCATCCCTGGGTGGAGTCAGGGCTTGGAATAAATACAGCTAAAGAAATAATTATTGCTGCTGCCTTTACATCTCTTAAGCCTTAGGCAAAAAAGATCTTTGGATGCTGCTTGGGGTGTTAAGTTTGACAGGGATGCAAAGGGAATTTGTGGCCAGCAAGCTGCTCAGTGTGGAAGCTTGTGGAGCAGTCCTGGGTTCTGCTCAGGATCACCATCTGCAAACAGCTGGAGCCCACAGGGAAGAGTCCTGCTGACAGTGACTGCCAGGAGTCAGCAGGACTGGTTTGTATAAGGGATGGTTCAGTCCAGTTGGATTTTGAATTAGGGATACTCAGTTACATCTTGTTGAAGCAGTCGTTCAATTCCCAGAGGCCCACTCTAAAACCTGCTCCCACCAAAGTGTTCCTTGTTCCTCAGCTCTTTGGGGTGATCTGTGTGCTGAGAGTCAGAAATGTCTTTCTGTGGGCTGTGGCAGGAGCAGGCAGAAGTCTCTAAGGATGATCCTGTCAGGAATGTGCAGTCCTGGGTCACATCTCCTCATAACACAGTGCAGGTTTATTAAACAGGTAATGTTGTGAGAGATGTGGTATTAAAATGAAGTTGTTTAAAATTTTATTGCATTTACAACAGATTAAGTGCTCTGCAATGAACAACCCACAAGTACTCAGTTTAACAAGTGCTGAGCTACTGTGTAAATCCTTCCATGAGCCCTTTCTTGGTTCATTTCATTATGCAACATAATTGAGTGGCCAGGCTTGTTTCCAGGAAATCTCCTTCGGCCCTGTGGCAATCTCACCATCATCAGGCCCTCCCTGCAGGGAAGAGTGAAAAAACATGGCAGTGGGAAAGAAGACCAGTGTTTACAAGCAGCTGATGGGAATCCCAGCTGCTTTGGTGGGGTTGCACAACCTTGGAGTGGGAAATGCAGTGCCCTGAGGAGAAGGCAATGCCAGCCAGCCTCTCCACAGGAATGCTGTCAGATGAATTGTTGGCACTGTCTGCATGGTCACATTTAAGCCCTCCAGTCTGTCCTTGCTGAGCTCTTTGCTTATGCAGAAGGACCTAGTGGGTTTGTATTGTAATTGGAGTAAATATCTCTTGAATGCATGTTGAATTTGGAAATCTGATGTGGCTCAATTAAAATGTGATTAGGTTTTCTGTCTCCACTGTAAATCCTCTAAGTGCTCTGCAGAACCATTTAATGTTGAAGGCTGGCCTGCTGCTTTTGGCTGAAATGCAGCTCCAAATATGCAATGCTCTGAGAAATTCCAGGACTCCCACTAGGTCAAAAAATTTTCTCTTAACTCTAGCATTTCATCAAGTTCTGTAGTAACATGTCTCCATGTATCACAATCCTTATTGCTTGGAAAGGCACCAACTTCACAGTGAGCTGAGAGTTTTTGTTATATATGCTGGACAACATTCTCTAGGTAGAGAGAGATCTGATTAAAACAATTTCCATCCCTTCTCCTTTCAGACAGCGTTTGTGTTACATGCTCTTGTTTCACTGTGTGTTACGTGCTTTGGGTGAGATTAATTTAGTTACACTGAATATTTATCTAGTCTAATTCTATTAATGACAGTATTTTTAATCAACTTAACCTGGGATAATATGTTCAGGATCCTGTCACTTAAATCTGGGCTGAAACAGAAATGAGCTGTTACTTCAAGTGTACTTGGCATAAATCAAAATGTTGAGGATAGGACAAGAAATCCTAAAAATCCCTCAGCTAGTCATGTTGTGGTGACCATGCTGATTGGGACTCGATAATGTCTCACTGCAGTACAGCAAACCTTTGGGAGAACTGTGTCCAACTGGTCTTATTATGGACTGTCACTTTCTTAGGGAAAATACAGAAAGGTTCACTTTACCCAAGGTGAGACCTGCAGTGCCCCTGTGCCCTGGTCTGAAACTGGCTGACAGCACGCCCAAGTCTCACCCAGACCTTTCCTGGCTTTGGTGCTTTTGATGAAATTCTTCAGGGATAATGCAGTAAATTGTTTAATGACTAATTGTCAGCTGGAAGAACAGTGTGATTTGCATGTGGAACCAAAAGCCTCTTCCTTTGTTTGTTTACCTGCCCAAAGATGCTGATAATACAGTAGTTTTATGGTTCAAAAAGGCACTAATGTTCCAGGGAGTCAGTGTACTCCATGATGTGCTGGACCCTCTAGACCCCACTTATTCTAGATGTGCTCAATTTGAGCTGGTTTCAGCAGTCTTCACAGTGAGTGGCTTGATGTTCTTTTATTTCAAGAGAATCTTGGGAAGCAGAGTTAGACCATTCCATATTCTGGGGCTCCCAGCAGCTTCTCCATGTGGTGAAGACTCGTCAGTGCCTATCCTGTTCTGCAGCAGTGCTGTGCTGACACTGGGAGGTGTCTCTATGTCCTCATGGCTTCTTAAAGAAAGAAATGTCCTAACCTTGCAAGTGGGGCATCAGAACGTGTTGGCTGGGACACAAATGACTGAAAACATTTGGGCACTCTGGGCTTATTTTAGAGTGTGTTAAGCACCTTGGCTTTCTGGAGCACTCCATCCCCAGAGCTGTAACCAGTGGAGGACACTGCCTCCTTATTGCTGGGGAAACAAATCACCACAAGTGTAAAATGCAAATGAGGGGGGTTGCCCTAACTTCATCTTGGATAAGATGGATTTTTGTACTTTGCACTGTCACTGTGACAGTGCTGCCATATGCTCAGGTTCTGCTTTGAGCTGAATTGGTGCCCAAAGGCAGCTGTGTTGCCCTGCCCCAGGTGACAGTGAACACCTGAGCTCCTTGCTCAGTGCCTCCAGGGCAGCAGAGCAACCCTGGAATTTATAACCCGGCATTTATAAATTTCTCTTTTGCTTTAAATAAAGCAGAACTAGGTATTTGATATTTAGAATCCTCATAATTGTTCTTGGAATTTTTCTTTGGATGAGGATTTTGGCATGGATGATATTTTATAAAACAGTCCTAAGTCTGGATCTCATCCATCACAGATCTTGAAAAGAAATGTCCCTTGGCTTTCAGATAGGGCCATGGAAATTTGCAAAGAATTGGAACTATAAAGTGTATGTACATTTAAATATAGGTTCTCTAAAATATGCAGAGTTTCCATAAGAATCAGGTTTGTACACATTGCATTAATTTTAAGTATACATTTAAAATCTGTTATAGGCAATGCATTATAGAGTAACAGAATCCCAGAATGGTTTGGGTTGGAAGGAACCTTAAATCCCATCCAATGCCACCCCTGCCATAGCAGGGACACCTTCCACTGTCCCAGGCTGCTCCAAGCTCCAATGTCCAACCTGGCTTTGGACAATTCCAGGGATCCAGGGGCAGCCACAGGTTCTCTGGGCACCCTGTGCCAGAGCCTCGCCTTTATATTATGCTGGTTTAAAATATGGCAGAATTTGCCAAATGAACTAATTTCCTTGAATTAATTTTGTTCAGATCAGGCATGAATGGAAACCAAAGGATTTATTCCTGTCTATTTATTTTTTTGTAGCTGGCAGATGTTTGTCCTTGCAGAGTTTGCAGTGGGGTGCTCACCACAGACCCCCCACGTGGGGCTGGCCCTGAGCTGGGCTTTGGGCAAAGGGGCAGCACAAGGACAAGGGTGAGGGGGGAGCAGGCAGGGTCCTCCACTGCCTGGAGTGAGAGGTTTTGTCTGTCTGATCTTGATGCCTGCAGTCCTGAGAAGGTGTTTATGAACTGTGCTCTGTCCTGCTGCACCTCAGGGCTACTCCTGGTGAGCAGAGTGAAGCTCAGACATACACCTTGTCACATTCAGGGCCTGTTACAGGGCTGGAGTGTGGTTACTGCAGCCAGAGTTTGCTTCAGACGTGGTGCTGGGATTATAAAGTGCAGTATTGGGTTGTGTTAAAGTAACTGAGCTCGTATTAGCATAAAGCCTGGCAGTTCTGACATGGAGCCTTTAGATTTACACCGTCTTTTGCCTTGGGCCTGACCTAAATCCCAGGCATTTAGGGACAAGAAAAGTCTTGTCTCTGTTCAGACCAAATTCCTGGCCTGTGCAGAGCACACCATTAATGGAGCCAGCAGTGGTCATGTCTTTGCCTGAGACTGTCATAAATTGCATTTATTAATGGCAGATTATATAAACTTCAGCCAAGTCTTTATCAGCACTTAGGCCAGACACCAGATAAACAGTTGGCTGCAAGTCTGTGCTCTAATAACATTACACATGAACCTTGAATTCAGTGTTGTGGTTTAAACACTTTAAGAAATGAGCTGGTTGCTCAACAGTGTCCACTGGACACCACCTGAAGCCCAAGCAAGGCTGCTGTGGCACATCTGCTGAAGATCCCACCCTTGGCTCTCCGTGGGACTGTCCTGGCTCCTGCCCCAGCCCCCAGTGTCCCTGCAGGATGAGGATGAGCAGACCTGGGGCTGCCCAGAGGCCACACATGTCCCCTGCGCTTGGCTGTGCCTCACACTTTGTTCCTTGGGATGAGTTTCCCTTCACATCTGGCTTGCCATTCCCCCTCAGAAGAGCTGGCCCTTTACTGCTAGTTGCACTCCAGGAAATTCCCCACTGCTGGGAAGAGATTCCCTGCTCAGGACGTGCTGGAGCTCCCAGGGGCTGTGCTCCCAAATTAAAGCAAAGTGACAACACATGTCTGTCATGTTTGCTAGGGGGCTGGAGCAGCTCTGGCAAAGTTAGGGAGAGCAGTGCAGTTTCCCTAAGTTTTTGGTGTTTTTTTTGTTTGGTTTTTTTGGTTTGTTTTTGTTTTTTTTTTGTTTTTTTTTTTTTTTTTTTTTTTTTTTTTTTTTTTTTTTTTTTTTGTTTTTGTTTTTGGTTTTTTTTTTTTTTTTTTTTTTGTTTTTTTTTTTTTTTTTTTTTTTTGTTTTTTTTTAATTTTTTTTTGTTTTGGTTTTGGTGCTTTTTTTTGTTTTTGTTTTTTTAACTGAGTCTTTGAAATCCTTTTTGACATCTGCTCTTTATTACACAACATTGTAACTGTTCTTTTAGGAGAAGAGACATTTTTCATTATTCATTTCTAAGTTAATGGACACATTTCCAAGTGCCTACAATAACTGTGAGAGCTTTACTTTCAGATGATTTGGCCATACAGCTGAGACCAACTCCAACGCTGTTTTCTGTTGCATGTCTGCATTTATCTTGGTCACAACTGAAAGCAGGTTTTAGGTTTTTATTGGAAGGCCAGGGTTTGGTTTTTATTAAATAAATAGTTTGACTCTGAATGAATGACGTGAAACTCCGGGAAGAAATCTGAACCTTGCAGTCCCTCACATTGCAACTTCATCAGCAGAAGATTCATGTTTGTTATTTGTAGGGACAACATCGTTGCTTTTCCCTTTCCCATCCCAGGGATCACACTGAGTTTTCTTCTTTTACATCCAAGTCAAAAAGGGTGTAAACTTTGTAGGGTTTTAATTCAAAAGTAATATGTAAGGATTTTAAGGCAGAGGGATGGAGTACCAAAAAGCTGACCTCTGTTTCCCCTTTCATGCCAGACTGCATTCCCTGTATTTGTGTTTCTGGAATATCAGCTCAGGGCTGGGACTGCTCTTTGGGCTGTGTGCTGTGAAGGGGCAGGGGCTGGAAGGGCATCTGTTTTTGATTTTTGCTGGGCTTGACTCCAAAGTTATGTCTACATCAAACTGATTTAAAAGACTGTAACACATCTGTAGTTTCAAGGGATAGTAAAGACTGTGTTGCACTCTGAGAAAAAACTCCACAATCTGAGTTGTTGATGTCATTTAACTAATTTGCAGCTCATTGTGACGATGATGATGACATCATAGAACATTGACTCTTGTTTTCAGCCCCAAATAAAAGTGTGCTGTTCATCTTCTAGAGAAAAGAATTGTCCAAGGTGGTATTTGGCAGCCATGGAGGGAGAGGAGGTGAGGGGAAAGATGTGCCCTGGAGGGATGCTCTGGGGGGCTCCAGCATTTAAACAAGCTTCTTTGATACATAGATTCAGCCACATTCAATATTAAATGGCTCCATGAAATGATTTTCCAGGCCTTATGCTGGCCAGAAAGGTTTTAAAGCCCTTGGGAGTTTAGCCTCCATAAGAAAGGGAGCATCAGTTCATGTGTCAGGCCAAACATATCATTCAAAAGCTAAACTTATGTTTAGAGAAACCAACAGCCTAATGTAAACAAGACCATGAAGCTTCTCCAATCCTGCTGAGGGAGTGTGCCAGAATTGTGGTGTTTTACAGCAGTTCCACAGCACCGCAGCAGTGGCAGGAGAGGGCTCAAAACAGGCTTGGGGTGCAGCAGGAAGGTGAGAGAACTCCCTGGAACAGAGGGAGTTCTTCCAGAAGCAAAGATGGTGACTGGAAGAGACTCCCACTGCGCTCAAAATTGCCTCTGAAGACTAAGACGTGACTTTGTCAGAAATCCCAGAAAATACCAGGGAAAAGGTTTTAAGTCATTTGGTTGTGATAAAGTACCAAAGTCCAGTGGGAAAAGAGCCTCTGCAGCAGGCTGGGTGGTTGGGGGTGTCTCAGTTCTCCCTAAAGATTTCTCGCCATTGGACACAAAAGGAAGAGCTTGACTCCAGGTAGATGAAACATCAGGAGGCTTCATTTACAGTTTTGCACAGACATTTTATAACATGCTGTGCTGAGGAACCATGACATTGGTCAGTAAAGACAACACTTCTCTTCATTGGTTAACTAACAGAAGCAACACCTGTGAGAGGGTTGTATGAAAACCAAGCTGTGTTAGGAAGAGATAATGACTGTTTACATCTTACATTCACTTGTCCTTGAGAATAATTAATTCTATCAAGATGAGAAGAAAATCAGCTACTACAAGCTAAAAAGTCCACAGACTCAGAAAATAAGTTCCACAAAGATTACCAGTGAAATGCAATTTTATTTTTAGTCTGGAATTATAAAAAGGTTGGAAGTTTTTTGGACTTCTAAAACTACTTTGAAAAATAGAGAACTTCAGTGGGAAAACTGAAAAAAATATTTGGGAGTTTCTTTCTATAAAAAATATTTGTAAATCTTGAAAAAGGAGAAGTGAACAGAGTAGCTACAGATCTCAGGAGCCCCGTTCCCGGCT
>WEIU01019311.1:1639-29433 GCA_013389925.1 Aegithalos caudatus
CATAACCTGTTATCAGTCTACATGCTTATCAGTGGGTTTTGAATGAAAAAGGGAAATCATACCTTTCTAGCTGTAGTATAAGGTGGCTGACAAATGCTATGTTACAAACTCAGCTCTCAGATTAAGACATTATCAAACCCATCCACAGTATTTGTTTTACTTCAGTTACCAAGCCTTTATTTAAATAACACTTTTTCCAGTAGAGTGAAACAAAAATAAATTCCACTTGGACATTACTAAGGTTGGTGCCTTTTATGATGATAGGTGACTTTAAAACTTTATTTCACTGTTGAATGGCTGTACTGCACAGATGCATGACAACAATACACCAGAATTTACGTAAATTATGCTAATTGCTTGTTGCTAGCGTGCAGCTCCGTCAATGAAGCAAAACCAATAGCATCTCCCCCTCCAACATTTTAAGGTGCCTAAAAACATATGAGCTTGACTATCAGAACAATCACTTGCCAGCTTGCAGTGCCGTGCAGCTAAACTCTTAAAGCCTGCAGATGCAAGGATACACAGCAACTGATCTACAAACCCCTGGATTTCTTCACGGAAAGTAACAGGACAACGTGCCTCTAAAATCAGACTGCCTTAACTCAGCCACCGCACAGTTTGGCCCAAGAATTTCTACAAGTGGCTACTTCCAGAACATCCATACATTGACAGAACTGGACCACCATCATCATCCAAGATCCTAAACATTCCACTTACCATGTTAGCAGGCTTACTAGACAAGTATATGTTTTTTCAGAAATCTCATCAGCACAGGATTCCTGGCTCCTTGCTGAAATAAAATTTTCACTTAGAAAATACAGATGAAGACAAAAAGACTTAAGTACAGGGAGGAAATTACACTTGTAGCTACCACCGCCTTAAGCCTTGGAAAGTTTTCAAATTGCAAGCTAAGAGTGTATGAGATTACTTTAAAACAAACTGTAAAGATCTGCCCACAAATCTAGAGCAGTATAAGGGACTTGATTAAAAAGCACTGAGCAAAATGAACCGTGAAAAAAACAAACAAGAATTCCCTCATCCAATTTCCCAGTGTCCCAGGTGATGGCTAGGGGAAGAATCTTTCAAAGAAATGAAGTTCACATGCACAAATACCTAAGCATTTACTTGTTCTTGCTTCATCTGCAGTCACAGGATCAGGTCCTCATCTCACAGTACATACGACCCAACTTAACTCATCTCTGCACAAAGTAACTGCCAAAAATACATGGCTATGTTGTCTTCCAGGGGAAGCCAATACAGCAGGATTAAACAAACTTCAAAGCAACACAGGTCTGTTCTATTCCAGTGGATATTCTCACAGAAATAGGAGCAAGACTCAAGATTAAATTTTGGTTGCAGTTAATTACCTAGAGGCTGAATATTTTTCAAATCCGGTAATGTTTTTTGGAAGCTGGGTATTCCCTATGAGCTGCTCATCCACACCCACAAAATTAATCCGAAGTTGAATTTTAGCATATCTCTTTAGTCACCACATGCATCTGTCTCACACAGAATGAAAGGAAAACTAACAACGTGGACTAGTATTTGTAACAATTTTGAGTGTCTGGTATCTGTGAGAATCACCTGAAAATTGGAGACAGAGCAAGACCACCACAAAAACCTTTGCAAAATAAAAACAACAAAATACCACTATTTGAATTTCTACAGGTAATCTCATTTTCTCCCACACTTTTCTGCACCTTCACCTACTTCATTAGCATTTTCCTGCCAAAAAACACTATTAACAACCTACAACATGAAAAATGAAGCTGTTCATAAGAACCAGAATCAAAGTCTAATGTAGAACATTAATTCATCTTTCCATCTATTCAGGTTTTCATCTATAAACTATGACATAGCTTATAACCATTTATTTCAGCAACTTCCAATCCTTTACTGTGTCATAACGCTAATTGGCTCTCAAGGCACAAACCAGACACTGGCCCCGGGGTATTCTTAAGATGCAATACTTTGCACAATTTAGGTGCTTGCATTAACACCTACTCTTGACAGACTCCTGTGTAAGAGGATTTGGGCCATGAACATAACACATTTTCTGAATCATAATTTGCTGTCCATTGACTAGAAATGGAGCTTAGCCAGCTAACAACATTATGCATTTACACCACACTGTATATATTTCCCCCTCTCTTTTCCTAGCTCTGATCTGGCCACCACACATTTTCTGCATTAGTTTGTCTTTCAATGGCCAAGTTTAAGCGACATGTACTTCAGCACATTGAATTACTTAAAATTCGCCTGCCTTTTAGACACTAATTTCAGTGGGACTCCAATAATATGTCAGTTGCCATGACTATAATACATTTTTCAATATAACGATGCTGCTGAACCCAAACAGAGAGCAGTGGGGGAGCGTGTAACGGGCAAGCAGGCAACAACCTGTGGTGTGATTTATTTTTTAAACAAGATTTCAAACAGTGACTAATCTGATTGCCCACAGAAGGGGAACATCACATGAATCCTGGCCTGAGGAACAAACCTAAGGAAGAAAGCATGACTCATTGTGCAGGCAATGTGATGAGAACCAAATGCTGGATCATCCAACTTCAGTAACTACAGGAAAACACATTTACTTCTTCACGCCTCAGCACAGAATATAGATAACACAGGCACAACACTACAGAAAAAGAAAGAAGTTGAATATAGTCATTTATTTACAAGCAGTGTTCAAAACTACAGACTTCAGAAGTTTGTCTAGCTGCGTGCTCCAAAAACACATCACTTGATATAAGCAGCTAAGATTCTGAAGAAACATCTAAGCCAAAATTACAATATTCCTCTGCAATTTCCACATTCATACGATTAGAATTTGTATTTACAAATGTATAACTTTTCATGAACTGTCTGCAATCCTGTTGGCTTTTTATGCAAAATATAAAGTGGGTATTAAAAATGGAAAGTGACCTACTTTCCTTTTCTAAATTATGCAAACTTTAATATAATGAAACTCAATTGATGTTGATTTTCTTTCAATCTTCTGGTTTCAGTTTACAAGTTAGTCATATCAGCTGCAGAAAAAGGGGTAAAGTCACACTGATTGTGAAGTACTCATGAAGTGTTAAATATTTTACATACTTAATACTAGTGAAAAAGCAGAAATAATTTGTCTATGCAGAAGTAAAGGAATTCAAAAACAATATCTGACAACAGGTCCAAAATACATTCACAAAGTTTTATTGGTATACACATCTTCAGTTTCGTAATTCTAACATGGCACAAACCTACTCTGACTTTGCCTCAATAGCAGAAGTCCAGCAGTAATGAGAGCTGCACCAACAAAGACATTCTATTTCTTAAAATGCTTAATCCTACACAAATATTCATACATGAGAAGGGAGGATTAAACTTTAAAAAGGGAAAGGCAGGTAAAGGATATTTGACAGGATGGAAGTATAAAGGCATTGAATTCCTAAACATAATGCAATACAAAAGATATACTGAAATGTAGCATTGATCTTAATTTAGAAGTCTTATTTTGAAAGCTTTGCCAAATCAAACCAAGATCCAACTTCACAGTCTTTAAGCTGTACTAGCTAGTTGGTGACAGTGGTTTGCTTTCATGACACACAGGTGGAGTAAGCACTGCAACCAAGCTTATTCCTCAGCCCAACAACCAAAAAGGACAACACACATTTAAGTAAATTTAAATTCTCAGCTTTGAATTGCAGTTACTACTCAGTCATCAAAATCCCAAAACACACAAAACCTTGGTTAACTCTGTCATCAGCACTTTACAGAACACATCAAGCAGGCAAAAAGTGATAATTTACCCACAAGCATCAACTTACAGTTCATCTTTTTCAGAGCCCAACAGAAGCGAGAAAATCTTGTTTTTCTTGCTGATATGTACTAGTTTTATCTCAAACTCAAAAAATAGAAATGAATAAATCCTTTCATATTTATTGAGGGTCACATGAAGCTACGCTATCACATGCAGCCAGTGTCAATAGGTATCTAAAGGCCAAACTATGCACGTGCAATATCAAGTTATCTTAAAGTAATGTTCTCAAACCCCTGTGCAAATTCATGGCTTGAAAAAGAACAGGAGGCTGGAGTCAGGGAATGCTTCTGATAATCATGTGTAAAATGAAGCTGATTTCTGGATTATATCACACACTTTCACGGACTGTAAGAAAGTTCTTCACAGACATTTACAATAACCAGCTGCAAAAGTTAAAGCACATAAACAGACATGCCCATCCAAAGACTATTTGCTGGGTAAAAATATTCCCTTTTTTTACCTTTTAGGGTAGAACACAAGTTACATAGAGTAGATGGACACAAATCCATGTGCATGCTGTAGCTACCAAAACAACCAAATGCTTCTTTGCAGAGATCACCCAAGAATAGAAAGTCATTCATTCAGCCTCAGTTACCCCTTTCTCATTTCATGTTGTTCCAAAAGTGGTCCATTTATTTCTACAAAGCAATACCACTCAGCAGAGCTGTTCTGTGCAGGAAGGTTCCATCCCCATGCAAGAAGCTGGCTCTTCGGGTTGAAGACCTGGATTCCATCCCAATTCTGCTGCAGACTCCATCTGGGACTCTGCATTGTAAGTTACACAGCAAACTTCCATGGTCAAACTCCATCCCTCTTCAGTACTTCATAATCAAAATGCAACTTCAGATCCCTCAGATGAGACTACTTGGAAGCAATGCATTACAGTACTTGCTAATGCAACTGCATGAGAGATTGCAGAAGCTGCATCTCAGGGCCAGCAAAGCCATCCCAGCCTGACCCACCTGCCTTATGCCAAAGTGCTCTCCTGTACAGCATTTCAAGATCAACACCTTGGTGTGGGAAGCCTCTTGCCTGCTGTCATAACAGCACAAGGTGGGAAATCAAACACAAGGCAGAATTTACCAGTGCAGAGCAGGAGCAGACAAAGCACCTGGTCCTTTTAACAAACAGGTAAGACAAACAACTCCCAGTAAGCATGACAGGAAACATCTTACTGTTAGCAATGTATACTTCCAGCAGTGCTATCACATCCATACAGAGAAAAAAAATGACCCCCCAAGGGCTTTACTGTGGAAAGAACACCAATTTAGGCATGAAAAAGGTACTATAAGTGTTGCAAAGCAACCTGGCAGAAAAATGCTTTGTGACAGAAATTACTTTGATAGGAAAGACACTCTTCATGGGAAGGTGCCTGAGCTATTCCACACCAAAACAGAAGGGCAGAGGAACTCCCAAGTGGAGAGAGGGTACATACACACAACAGAAGCACGGAGTATCACAGACATAAACCCAACAACTAAGTTCCCACTAAGGCAAAGTTCACCTCTATGTACTCCAGCACTGTTACATCTCAAATAACCATGCCATAACCACAGCATAACCATGTTGCTGCCAGCTATGTATGGAGTTAAGGGATCTGAAGAATGACACTTTCTTCTCATCTTCTCAAGATGAACCATTTGTGAATAGGAATGTTAATTATTTCAAAAGCTGTGCAGTTAGGACAGATTTTTCCTATACTTAAGATTTTTGACTCATGGGGGTTTCTGCAAAAGAAACTACTTGTTTCTTATTTCCAGCTCTAACTTTTTCTGAAATTAATATACTTGCATTATGAATTCAGAAGTGAGGCAGCGGATATACCTGCAAGCAGGAAAACAAATCCAAGTTTGCTGCTCAACGAAGAAACTGCCTATAAAGCTAAGCAAAAATATCAGTCTTTAAAAGAAACTTCTGCGTAGGTAACAATATTCTGGGTCACTGCTACTTGCTTATTTCTTGGTAGTTCTTATAGTTATCAATCAAAGCTTCTCTTCTCTTAAAGGTAGATAGGCTTCTGTACTATTATGTTCTTAGCATACATAAGATATTCCTCCAGAGAAACAGCAAACACTGTTTAATAGCCTAAGTTTGATAGGAAAGCTCAAAAGCAAGTATAACTGAAGTTCAACTGAATTGCAAGTCAATGCCTTCATTTCCTGTACTCCAACACCCTCATTCTGTGTCAGAAGACAAGAGTTATAAAGGGGTTTTTAAGCAGAGAGAAGCAATGTTCTCATCTGTTTCAATAACACTGCAGCTTCACAGCCACTTGAAGCCACCACAGGCCAGCTACTGCTCACTGCCCACCTTCCCCCACATGGTGCAAAAACACACGTTCATGTGCTACACAAATCCATTCAGCAGAACAGACCACAGCAGCTCAGAACAGATCTCGTGCAGACATTAGCTCTGACACTGTAGTGGCTCCTGATGGATCCACACAACAGCCTTTTGCAAGAAATGGGGCAGCAATGAGAGTGAACAGGACAGGGCTTGTGCAACTGCATGGCACTGGACATATTTCATACAGGTTTATGGGATGCAAGCTCCTGGAAGATTTGAGGCTGCAATCTCAAGCACTTGAACTGCAGGCTCATTTTTCACAGCTACTCCTGCTGGTGTTGTCCTGTAATGCCATTGCTCTTAAGACTCAGGCAAAAGCAACAAAGTTTCTGACAAAAAGAACCCGCTTTACTCAGGCTTTACTTAGAGGAAGACGATGTTCAATTCATCATCACTCTCCATTCAACTCTATATTACCTGACCACCACTTAATGCTCCCTGCTGGTTAGCCTCCTCACTCTTTTTACTGTTGATCCCTTTGAAAAAACAGCCATTAAGCCTGCAAGGTTTTTCAGACCTAACAAAGTCTTTTGATCAAAATCAAAGGGAAATAAGTGAGGAAAGCCAATCTATGTAAAATAGTACCGAATCTTGGCCACTCTGTGATGCTTGTGCTCAAATAAACCAATTTGAACTTTTCTCCAAGGCATTCTTTGACAGTCAACTGCTCTACTGTAATTTATCCTTCCCTTTATTCAGTTGAATCACCACTGTGATTGAAGCTTATCATCTCTTTCATGAGGTTTCTCGCTCCTTACCAAAATGAAGTCTAAAATACAATCAAGAAACCCACAAGGTAATCAGCTATTCAAGTGCATCCATACCCTACTTCCCATCAGTAATGCTTCTCCAACAGAGAATTTAGTATTTTCCCAAAATGGTGCCACCTGCTGATGCACGTTACCTGTAATTCCACACAACTGCACACTGTCAGGTGAAGAGGCCAGGTCACTGGCTCTCCAATTCCAGTGCTTTCCCTGAGGTCAAGTACAGCTATGGCCTCCACTGGCTCAGCAGACTGAAGATGGGATGGTGTGACCATGAGTTAGTTTTTACATTGGATCAGCAGGTTCAGCCAGCTCCCAGCTGCCTGCCAGCCACTGCACTCGAGGGCAGAAGCTGCAGTAACAGCCCCTCTACAACACAATGCACAGCTAGAGCAAGTGAAGTGTGTCCCATTAACACTCATCTCTCCAGCTGTATTCAAATCCAGCTATGGAGGAAACATATCAGAATCAGTGCTTTACCAAATTCATTACAGTTCTTACTGCAAAGCGACATTCCCCCCTTAGCCAGCAGTCATTCCCTGTGATGCACATGCAAACTGAAGGTAAGCAGACCTATTAGACTTTATTAAAAATACTGTCTTGAGATTATTCACAACAGCTGTTTCCTCTTCAAGTTAGTGGAAAACAGATGGCAACATAACAAGAGCTAGATAATTTTAAAAATTAACTCTAAAACATGACACTTGTACAGGATGTCTTCCACTCATGCATCTCCAAATGGGATAGTAAAAATAAATTGATGCCAAATGTCATTTTGCTAGTACAATATAGCATAATTAACATATCAAGAAGAAGGGCAGAACAAAGAATACTTCAAATTGCACAGAAAAGCTGCATGTTTTGTAGAACACAAAGCTGTTGTTGTAGATTCCCTACAAAACCACTGAGAACATTATCTCTTCTGCCAAACACCTACAAAGCCTGACAGCATCAAGACAACAAAAAAGCATCAAGACAGTGCAATTACAGGTGTGGAGAACAGGGGGTGTATAATTTTTATTAATCATTAGCCATTTCAGTCAAGATTCACATGGATGAAAAACAGCAAGGAAAATATTTAAAGTCATACATTATCTCTGTGAACATAATGAGGGGATTTTATTTGTGTCAGTCTGGCTCAACTGCAGCCCATCAACTGCATTTCATGCATATTCCATATGCTTAAGAGTAGAATTTAAGAAATTATATACCACTGTAACAGTTTAAACACACATTGAGGGAGAACATCTATTACTGAGCTACCGCATGTTGAAACAATTCCTACCAAAACATCAGCCTTTATGGACAGACAGCCATGAACCCTCAATCAGTTATGCATCTACAGGACCAATTTAGAGCCAAAGGAAAAATTTTGGACAGAAATGAAAGCTGACCACCTACTTTACAGAAACAGTTTAGGGTAAGTGGTTATCTTTTTTTCTAATATGTTTAGCATTGAAATATAGTATGCAACAGACCCATGAACTATAAGCTCACATTTCAGGATCTACTAATGCTTCTGAGTCTCAGATTTAGAGTAGTGAAGAAAACAATGCTACAACACTTCATTTTTCAGAGCAGATTCCTGGAAGTGACTACTTAAGTTTGGTATACATTGAAGAACTTACAAGGTGCAGCTTTTTTTCCCTGGCAGAAGAATTTATTTATTTTAAAAGCTAACAAAGTAGTCTCTGCCAATGCAGACAACTTTCCAAACTCCAGCTGTGCCTAGAAATACACTCACTTCTATTCTCCTACTCCATTAATATGCCTGGTACGAGCCTCCACCATCTATTCTATTAACATTTCTAAAAACTACAAAGTAAATATCCAGAGCAGTTAGACACCATCTTTACAGTTCAGGAAAACTGGTCCAAAAGAAAACATGTGTATGTGTATCTGTTCACCCCCCCTTAAAAAAGCAAAAACAAACAACCAAAAACCTCAAGCATAAAACAGGCCACATACATAAATTTTGCCAGATGTTTAGCACATTTAGAAACAGAGATGGTACTAAAATCAGCTCTGGATACACTCAACCCTATCACTGACAGCACAACCCAAGCCACAGTCCCTGTGACTCTTCCACCCATCATGTTTATTGCTGTAATTTGAAGCCAATCTGCCTCAAACCAGCAACACTTGTGGTCAGCAAAGCATATATGCAAACTGAAATACTGTTCTCCATAGTAATATATAGCATATTAATAAAGTACACTTCACACAGTCATAACCTGCATAATGTATACTGTAATAATTATGTAACTGCTTTGCATTGTATAGTTTTATACTGTATAGTCATGCATTACGGAGATATAGAAAACCCTACACAACTCGCAAGCAACTTTTAACTTTGAAACTCTCTGTTCAGCTGTCATTTAAAAACCTTACTTTCATTTCTGACTACTTATTCTGCTGAGTTTTGATACAGCTTTATCTGTGATGAAAGAATTCTCTATTCTCTCTCTACAAGCATAATCAAATATCACATGCTGCTAATCTTTTACTACATCATAAATACATCTGAAGTGTCTGGAATAGTGAAAGTTTCTGGTGTATTGAAGAGCCAACCAGTGAAAGAGAACAATTACAGAAAAAGAAAAAAAAAAAAAAAAAAAGGTATTTTCTTCCACGCCACTTTATCTTTCTGACTCCCATTCTAAGGGCAAAAGACTGAATTTTGCAACTTGCCCGCCACATTATTCAGCAAATTTGTGATCTCAAGCAAGACAGTGAAGTCTGACATACTCATGTACTCACTCTCTAGCTCCGACTGCATGAATCAACTTCCTCTATTTATGGAAACTGGGTACTAAATTAACTCTTGCCTTGGCATTTATCATCTACAAGCTTCATTCTCAAATTCAGGGGATATCCTCTGTCCAGCACAGTCTGCCATTCCAAGTTGTGTAACTCTGCTGGCAGGGCTAAGCAAAGTTGATACACGTTCATATTGCAGAGGTAAGAAAACAAAACCAACAAACTATTACCGTCTTGTGAAACACAAAACTCAAGTAGATGACACCCAGACTGCCATTTCCCATTATCAGACCTACACTGAGACCTGTTCAAGGGTACCTCTTCCATTAGTTCTCTCCCTTTTGTAAAAGCAAAGTAGACATAAACACATGTATCAAGAATTTGTCTTGTAGATTAGGAACTGAATTTCCAAATCTTAAACATAAATCCTGCCTCATTTTCTTAAGAAATCAGAAGTCATAAATGCTGCCAGTCAGGCTTACATTTAAGTGGAAGGAGATGGGGAACATGTACAGTTGGTAACTGCAAAATAACCACCTAAAATAAATCTGCCAAGGAATCCAATTACATCATTGAGCTTTAACCACTTACAGTGTACTCGCAGGAATGAGAAGGACACTCATTTAACAAGCTTCCTTCCTCTTTAACAAGCTTCCTTCCTCATCCTTTTGCCCCTCAACAGATCCCCATCTGAAATGCTTTACAACAACCGCCTATATCAAGTGGATTATCTAAAATAAAGTTCTCCCCCTTGTTATCATTAAGAGCTGCAAATTAGCAGCACAGCTAACACCCAAGGGAAGATGTTTACTGAATAGATACTACAGATCTGTGGTCTTCCCAGCAGGGAAGAAAAAGCCACTTAACCAGATAAGCTCTCCTTTCAACTTCTCTCCACTTCCACCTCCCTGCTGTACCCTTCAGCTCAAAGGAGCACCTAATCTAACTTAGACGGTGCCAGAATCAACACTGCACTTAAGTAAAAGAACCCACATAAAGCTCCAGCACTAACAGTCAAGCCAAGCTATAAAGAAACATTCAGTAACTCACTGAACACATCCCATGGGCGCTCTCTGTTTTGGGAGATCCTATACCACACTTCCTTTACATAACAGTTGTGAATTTCCTCCCCCCAACCCTGCAACTGCTGTCTCCTTAATCTTTGCTTAACTTGATTGCCTGTCATATCCCTGCTCTTACACAAGCAAGATACCCTTAAACATATGGGAATGCTTGATGTCATACAGCAAGGAATTACTAAACCCACAAAGTGCAGACTTTATGTGCATCTTAAGAGAAGATAAAAATCTCTAAGCAATTTGATTGTGCAGAACAAGCCTCAGATGTACTTAATAGTATGCCAGTGTAATACACATTAGATTACATAATACACATTTAGACTACAATTCAAAATATTTTGCATGAGTTATCATTGCCTTTTCAGAAAAAAAAAAAAGAAAAATAACAGTGATAACTTCTTACTCCTTTAACCAGGCAGAACTAAAGAGGAAGATGAGGAACCACATGCCTATCTATAAAACACTGGTCATTACTCTCCCTTCTGTGGAAGGAGCATATTGCAAGTGCAGCTGTTCTGAGACACACCACTGCTTTTCAAAGCAGCAGGAAACGTGAATGCAAACAGAACCAACCCTTTCATCTCAAGTACAGGTCTGCAGGGAGAATCACAATCGAGTTCATAAGCTAATTTCTACACAACCCTCTACTGCAAAGACTCCTTCAACAGCTCCCACAGAAATAACACAGCAAAGTCTCTTAAAAAAATCCTTCTGGGGAAGGGGGAAAGAAAAGAGGCAGGAAACAAAGGAACACTGGACTCTAATAGGTCTCTTCTGCTAATCAATAGAATGCTGCTGACATGATGCAAGGGCAGACTTGACACAGCCTGGAGAGAAGTAAGAGCGTGCGCCAGAAACATTACAAAAATCAGACACGGTTTACATACCACAGAAAGAGGGAAGAAGAATAAATCACTAAAAAATGTCATAGAATGAGAGCAAGCTATTAGTCAAAGTACATCGATGAATAAAGGCACAAAAACACAGCTGCAAAAGGTTAAAGAGACTTCAACAAAATTTACTTTCTGTCCATCCTAACAGCCTAATTAGCAATCATTGTAACATACTGTAGCAACAGCTACCTAATACCTAGTGCCTCCCACACTTGCCCTTATCCACAAAGAGCTGTGGAAATACCCACCACCCAATACAAGTCACAGTGGCTGCACAATCACAACGGGGGGCTGGCTCCCCTCACACACAGGATGCGTTTTATTGCCACAGTCAGTGTTACAAAACATGCAGACCTATTTTCTGTTATTGCATCTCCACTTCCTCTTTTCACCCTTTACGATTCACACCATGGTTATCCCAGGATCAGGAACTGCAGAATTTTTTATGTGATTTAAGGCTAGCCCAGACAAGATCTTACCCAAACACAAGCGGTGCCAGGGTGCTGAGCAGAGCCTCCCCCAGCCCTCGGGGGTCTGGAGGCTGGGCTGCAGGCCAGCTGTGACACAGTGCAGCTGTGTAAACTCGGGCTGCTGGGGAGGAGCCCTAGGAGACAGCACTGAGGAGGCCTCACTGGACACCCTTCCCACTTCAGGGCTGCGATCCAGCTCAGACCCTTGGCCCCTGTCAGAGCTCTGCAGGTTTGTCTGCACCCAGCCATTTGCCTTACCAACCCTGACTCTGCACTCGTGACTTAAATTCTGGTGTTACCTTGGACCTACTCATCACTGCAGAGTTCTCTGGTGATCACCAGGCTCTTGGCTGACCCTGGCTAGCACCATGAACCTGCTCTACCCTTGTCTGGCTACCAAATGATTCCCCACCTCACTGGCAAGATGATTGCCCTGCCTGCTTTGTTGCCATGCTCAGCTTCCAGCCTGCCTTTTTTTAATCAAGTAATCCACTTTGTGCTCCGTGACAAGTAGAATAGGATAGCCTCACGTTAAATTAATCTTTTGTTCATTCAGTTCTGCTCTAAATATTAATAAAACACACCCTTATACCAGCAGGGCACTGGAGTTCTGTTACTAAGGTCACAAGGATCAGTGGAGTATTTAACCATTGTTATTCAGAACAGGGCAACACTTGTCAAGGCTAAGCAAAAGGTTATGTTGTAACATAAGTGAACAGCAGCTTTTCAAAAAGGTAAGCAACTAGAACACAATATTGAATTTATTACAACGGCTACAGCAGACTTCTCTACATTGTTTAGACTCCAAGCAACTAGAACAGAAATTGTTTGCACCAAACAATGCTCTACACCAGGACTGAGACCTTGGTGTAGTGCTCAGAATTCCATTACTGTTAGCTTACAGAAAGGCAAAAACTGTACTAAATACTGCAGATCAACAGGGAGAGTCTAACAAGCATGGGAGGATGGGTACACAGGGGAAAGAGAAAGCAACAATTTAGTACTAGTTTCTTAATAATAGCTTCCTCTTTCGTTTCTATTCTTCAGAACCAAATAGTGTACTAAAGCTGCTTTCTGTTCAAGTCTTCCTACACCCCTCAACTGATTCAGCCAAAACAGGCAACATCAACTCAAGAGAAGTCAGCTTGCCCAGTAAATGTCCAGCTGTTAAAGTATTAGGCAGCTCTTGGCTTTTGACTTCAAATAATTTAATCAAAATCCCTAAAAATCCCAGAGAATAGAAATCAGCATCTTTTCTGATCCTTGTAATACTTGCTCAAGTATTGCATTTCATTTCTCCCAGACTGGTTATGCCAGGCAGGACTCACTGCAAAAGCCCTATCATGTCAGGAAGACACACAAGGCATCTGACTCCAAGTGCAGATTGACAAGAACAGGATCTTGAAAGGAAGGAAGCAAGACTTGGCTAGGCAGAGAAACAGAATCCTGCATGTCCTCCCCTGTCCCTTCCCCTGGCAAGGCCCTCTCACCTCTCTGGGCACTGCTTAGCCAAAGCCAGTGGATTCCATCTCTATAATATAGCTGGGAGAGGTGCTCCTGAGCTATCTGCACCCTACATCTCAGCACGGGAAGGCACATCACAAAGTAAGCAGAAAGATTGCCACAATGGAATAACAATGGCTGGATACATAATCAGGTCCAAGATCCTTGCCACTTCAACAAAACTGCCTTCCAGAAAAAATGGAATTAGATGGAAATAGGCACCATGACTGGTAAATACCATTTTTCTATCCTGTCCTCTACTTAAGAGAGTCAACCCTACCTTGAAAAAGGCTGGATGTTCCTGTAAAGTCTGGAATGCAGCAAAAGAGCTCAACAATGTAGGTTTTGAACTAAACATACGGGCAGAAAACCATGTATTCCACTACAAGAACAGAACACATATGATGGCAATGAGAATAATAAATTAATAACAATAATAATAATAATAAATTACTCATTACACAAGTATCACCCATCCCATGGGCTGAAAGTAGTATAGTGTTTTTATTTTAAAAGTAAATACTTAATTCTGTAAAGGTAAGAATGCTGTGTACACAGGGACTCAAGATTACAATGAACAACCCTCATGATGGTAACCCTCAGTTTCAAGGGTTTGACTCTGGAAGCTCACCAGTGCTTAACAGGCACAGGTAAACAATACAAGCCTTCTAGACACTGCTTCCAGCTGCCAGGAACACGAATGAAGACATATGTCTGATGTCTAATGTCACAGTGAGGCAAATATCCAGGCTGTTTTACAGACAGAACAGCAGCTATGTGTTTCAGTGGCTTTCCTAAATCAGTCTTTCAAATGATTAGCATAAAAACTCATTTATCATTAAGGCTAATTAGGCAAATAATCAACTTTAAAAATTACATCTGAGGAGACTGTAAAATGAATTAAGTGGGTCAGATCAAACTTACTGTCTTGTATCTTGGAAGTTTGGGACTGAACCACCCAATCTGGATTATCACAAGAGTACAAACCAATTTTGCATCACAGTGATTACACAGTCTACAGCTAAGCCGTAACTCCTGATTTGATTCTAAAGCCTGGGTATAACTAAAGACCTTTCAGAGGCATCACTAATACCACAGAAGATGTAGAGCAGCATCCTTTTGAGTTAGTTTTAATTTACAAAAGTCTCAATCTCCTTCCCTCCCTCCTGTAAAAGCTCTCAATCACAGCCCTACAACAGAATTCACATTAGTCCCCATCAACATCCAACTAAGAGCAGCACTCCTCAAAAGAAATACTTAAAACATACTCTTGATATTAAGCTATTTTGTTCCAAAGATTTTACTTGAATGATTGTTGAAAAAAAATTCAAAATCCTGATTAAAGTAAAGCTAACCCATTGGCTCAAAATCATGTTTAGAAGCTTTATACTGTCGTCATCTTCATCCTATGCTGGCCTATTTTAGTGCTAATCTCATGTTCCCAAAAGAAAACTATCATTCAACAAACAGAAAGAAATGCAAAACAGAAAAAAAAAACACCAAAAAAAACAAAAGTATGCATCCACATCCAAAACAAGGGCAAAATGGAAAAAGAAAAAATCAAATAAATGGATATGATACCTGCACTACATCAAAGTGCACTGTGCTTTGCCTCCATCAAAACCCAACCTACCCAAAGAGAAATATCCCAATTCTATCTCTGCAGGTTGATACCCTAGAAGATACATACACTGTAAAATACTTTCACCATGACACTGAAGACACCAAATGTTATACCTACAACAAAAGCACTGATAAATCACCATCACTGCCTCTTCCAGAAGTACAAAGGGAACCAAATTCCTGTCTTTAAGGCACAGCTACAAGGTCCTGCCTTGCTGCTGACTCCATACTCTGAAGGAAGTAGTTCAGGATATCAATAGAGAATTTGACCCTAGCCCCACACCCAGTGTTTTCCCACCACACAAGTAGTGGGTTTTTCAGATCACATTCTGTAGCACTGAGTTAACCCCATGCAAGACCAGAGGAGTTTTGGCATATCTGCAGCCTGGCACTAATTCACAGACATGTAAGCTCTTACTTGGTTCTAAGCCCTTCCTGGATAAGATATTTGTGCCTGACCCCATTTCATTCTGCCACTGTTCTGTTAAGCACAGAACTTGCTCCTGTATGTTTCCCAATGCAGTTTGTATGGTAGTGCTGAAGTAGAGACCCGCTTTACAAGCATCTGGTACTTCTGGTTATAGCTCCAACAGCCACCAAACATTAAAAAGAGTTTCACATAGTACAACTAAACCTGGATAAGATTCCACCGGATCAGGAGAAAAATACACCTTAAATTCCAGAGATTCACTCTGCACAAGAAAGTGAAGCTCATATTCAAGAGCATGCAGTACAAGTTACTTCCAGGACTAGATTACCAATTCCCATTACCAGAAACAGGGCACCAGCATACCAAAAATCTGCAGGTGTTATCAGGAAACTTTACTAATGATAACGTTTTCCACTAGACTGTTACAGAGACTAGTTTTATTTAATACTAAAGCTGGCTTTAAAAGTAATTCAGCTCTTTTTTTTTTTTTCCACTTTCAAACTCACAACTTTCTGGAATACTGTCACAGAATCAGGTGTCAAAACACACTATGAGCCTGATGGAGTATCACTTTTACTGAAATGATTTTGCTCTATTGCAACATTCCAAATTCCCCCGGGCACTTTTTATTCCCTGTCAAAAATCACAGAATCACCATTGAAAAACAGACAGGCAGAAGTATTGGTCTGAATAAAAATGAGCTTTTTTCCTTCCTCTCAGGCAATTTTGCTTAGTAGGCCTAAAAAATAAAAATAATTAAAAAAAAAAGCCATGAGGGAGTAGGGAGAGGCACACTATCTTGAAATCTAGTTCCTTCCAACACTAACATGCAACAAAATTTCCTGAAGCCCATTGCAGGCACCACCCCCCAGAGCACAGAGGTTGGCTCTACATCAGTAGGAAAGGGAAGGGATACTAAGAGTTCCCTCAGCTTTAAACAGGGCTGAATTTATGACCATTGACCACAAACTCCTTTCTAAGCCATCATCATCTCTGAAGCACCTAAGCCTATTCTGCAGCAACCACCTGGAGCTCCTGTTAGTGGGAACTCTTAACTGCTCCCAGTGTTCACAGTGCTGTTCACAGTGGTCAAGAAGAGTCATCCAAGGGCTGCTGGCCCTCAGCATGCAGCAAAATTAATTAAGCAGAACAATCTACAAACACAGGGTTAAGACAAATATTTACAGAAGTAAAAGTAGTGCTGGTCAACTCCTGCCTTACACTTAGGGCAAGAAATGCTAATAGAGCACAAATGTGGTTCTTCAGGTACCTTAACAATTTGAATATTATGCAACATCAGCCAAAGCCTTAAACATGGAACATCTACACTGTAAATGTGACTTCAAGTTTATAAAGAGGAACGGGCCCCACAGAACATTTGCAGAAATAGCTGATAGGTCCTTTCTCTTATCTACCAGGGAATATTTTACACAAAACCAGAACTTGAACATTATGTTCCTGGAGGTAAAACGCAACTTATCATTTGAGGAACTGAACTAATAGGTCAATGAACCAGTGCTGCAGAGATAAATACTCTGAAGGAAGTATCTGAGGACCAGACCTGGTCTAGGCTACTGAGAATTTGTGTAGTTCAAGATGAGGACCCTTACTGACAGTTACAACATTGCACAAAATTTACAGGAGCACAGCTCCTCTGACTTGAGCAGAGCAGATGCAATTTTTCTAGGACCTTTACTGCATCCCCAAAACAGGGCATAATACAGTCTAATAGCAAAAAATAATCACCTACAGAGCAAAATGGCTTTTGGGCTTATCAAATTCTCGGACAAACTGAGCAGTACGGTTACTTTTACGTAAGTGCAGAAGTCTTGAGAGCTTCAAAAATGGTTCCGTACCCATATAATATGCTGAAAGACACAATTACTGGAGTTCAACAATTCTGTCACTATTTTTGCATACCTTCTGGGAAACAAGTAGCTCTTCCCTCAGCTCTTTATAATATGTAGAAAAAATACAATGTGCAACTACCTTCATGTGCAATCTATTTCATGTAATCAGTTACATATCTGCTGTCAGGGACATTTGAAAAAAACATCAAAGGAAGACAAGAAACTGTACTGATCACATCTGTAGGGGAGTGACAGGTCTCAGTGCTAGCATCCCTTGCTTATCTCTGCTAAAATGTATTAAAAGCAGCTAAAAATAAGATAAATATTTCCCCAATATTAGGTTTTCCATGAGAGCAAATGCTGCAATTTCACAGATATTCCACAAATAAAAATGGAAGAGAAAACAGCAAGTGCATTTACAAAGAGAAAATGCAATGCTTCGAATGCAAGTCTCATCTTAAAAGCAGGTGCTTTGTGAAGAAATTTTTGAACATATATTGTACTACTACAGAATTTTCATTACTAGTGACAGCACAAAGAATGAAAGCTGCAATCTCAGAAGCAGCATACAAATGGCAACAACTGAACAGCCAACCACTGGACTATGAAGAACTTGCATTTGTTCTGGAAAACTAGGGGCAGCCACTCAGATACGTAAAGTATTCATAAAAGCACAATTTTTTTCAGGAAGAACAGAACAACCACTTGCAAATAATGAGAGCAATTTTTTTAGACAACTGCATCTCCTCTCTTTTTTACTGACTATGAATTACCTGCAACAATTCAATCCCAACCAGTAAATTTAACACAAATGTGGCTGTTTTGGAGAGGATGAATTGGTTTTGTTTTAGACACACACAACTCTCACATTGTGCCACAGTGTCAGAGCTCAATTTTCCAAGGCTGTCTTCATGTGCTCTATAGCAGTCACCAGCCTTTCAAACCAGAATCGAAAAGCAACTGTAGGATGTCACACCCTGTGTCTCCTGCAAAATAGATCTAATTTTCCATTACAAACTGGTGATTGTTCCTGGGCAGGGGGAGGGAGAGAGAGGGAGGGAGAAAGAGGCTAAGAAAGGCAGCTTTTGTACTATCTACCAGATTTTTCTTCTATTTCTACCACCCTCCTTCCGACAATTCTACAAGCTGAATGACAGCCAGATAAATCAACAAAACTATTTTTCACTGAAATATGACAACAAAGCATCTGAGAGGTTTCATAATACAGTTCAATTTCACTGTTTGATTACACTGTTAAACACAAGCACATATAACTACCTTTAAGAACTCACTAATTGGTTTAAAATGCACATCTTAGAAGATGCTAAGAGAAACAGCTTTCAGAATGTTGCCCCGTAGTACTCAATGAAACAGGAAATGAGGAACAAAGAAAGGAATTTCATAGATTCCAGATGTACTCTAACACCAGCTGGGAAATACAAGCAAGAATCAACTACAGCCTTGTAAAAAGCTACCACTAACTGTTTTCTTCTAGAGTTCTTGAACAAAAGTAAGTAGCTGTAAACAATTTGTAAATAGAAATATTTTTAGAAGGAACTGGAAACAGTAATAAACTCCTTCCCCTCCCTCCAATTTTTAAGGAGTTTAAAACTCAGCCACTAGTTCATCTGTTTTTTTGAGGGGGTTTTTTAAACATAAGAAATCTGTATAAACAGTCACAACAGAAGCACAACTGTAAATAAAGTTGTCCATTTTCCAATACTTGGAATATTAAAGCTGAATGAAACTCAAAAGCAATGAGAATTTTTTTAAAAACGGTAAAGTTGATTTACACTACATGCCTTCCATGCAACTGGAACTGGATGGAATTTAAATTTGAAAATTGCTATAAAAGAAGTTATCAGTCACTTAAAAATTTATCCCTACATCTATAAATTAAAAAACAAACAACAATCCCCCCCGCAAAAAGAAAATTCCAGATTAAAAATCCTGGAAATAAAACTCCTTCACAAGTTCAAACATCCTTCTGCTCCCTGTGTAACACATCTCCAATGTTTCATCTTCCCTTTTTATGAAACAGAAACTCAAGGCCTTTCAATGCAAACTTCTTCTAAATGGATTTTGAAATCTCTTAGTAACAAGTTTAGAGACAAACAGACAAGTGTATTTCCTCCCAAAGTCACTGTAACATACAAAAAGAAAGCTTAAGCATGCATCTTATGGAACACAGATCTGTGTGCCCTCCCCTCATCACAGAAACAGGTGTTCTTCCCAGCTTCAAGACTTTCCATTCATTTGTTGCACATGGAAGAATTGAGACACTTCACCTAATGTTCAGCCACCTACTAGCAGCATATAAAAGTACATTAATATTTATGCAAATTAAACACTGCAACAAATGCTACCTGTTCAAACCTACCAGTCATTCTTAAACAAGTGAAACCCTCTTACCATCACATCACACTGATCCATTTGTCAGTGGCAATGCAGTCACAGCTACAGGAAACAGCGAGATGGGCTAATGAAGGGACCTTTGTTTTGCCCCAGTGCTCCCTGAGAGGTAATAACAGGCATATGCACAAGTCTCTAGTGAAGCAGAAAAAAATTGTAATACTTCAGAGGTCTGGAATGAAAACTGAACAGCAGAAACATTAATCAGAAGCCTCAGAACTGTCTTCAACATTTGTGTTCTTTCCTTAACAGACTTCAAAAATACAGATACATTACATTTTTTCCTATTCAAGCAGAAGGGGGGAAAAAACCAAACAAGCCTCAAAGACCTCAAACTTTCCACTGAATATATGAAGTGTTTTACAGTTGGCAATGATCCATTAAAATTTGAGAAAGAAAAACACGGGAAAAAATACTCCAGTTCTTCATAGTTTTGAAGCTTTACATCTCATTTTGCAAAACTTTCACCCAGAAAGTCTTCTATAGGAGGAAAACAACATGTGAAGTTTCAGGGAAGTTCCTTTCCCCTCGGTAGAGGCTAGGATGGGAGAGGAAGGAAGTTAGATTTGTTTTGTTTTTACTCCAAAACAAAGCTGGATCCTAAATTCAGTCACCAATCCACTATGTTGAAGAAATCAGACGCTGCTAAAGAACGAATATTTCATAAGGTTTAGCAAATGTCAGTAAAATCAGAAGGTTAGAATGGGCAAGCCCACAATCAGCTTTTCAGTTTAATAAAATATAACCTGTTATTAATTCCAAGCTTGAGCTTTTCCTTGGTGTAACCACAAAATACTTAAACCTCCAGTACTAGAAAAAGCACAGCATTAAGACTTACTAATGCATATTTTGACTATTAATATAAGCCTTAGGTGACTTACTCCCCAGAAGCATTACTAGTCCACTGGCACACATTAATCTTTCTTTGACATATTTGGCTGAACAATTGTTGGTCAGATCAATATGAGTAATGCAAGTGTCTGATATTTACATCTTTTACAGTATGCAGCTAAGTCTAGAAGCCCCAAATTTTATTCTAGGCTTCTTGCTCTCACAAGAGCTAGCTGTAAGATTTATTCTCCAAACATATCCATTTGCAAAGTGAATTGTAACAACTTGAGAGGTATTAAGTACTCCTTAACAACCCAAAGTGGATTTTACCTCATCCGTTCCCCCCACATCTCCTCCAAGAAAAAAAATTTCTACATGAGATACTCAAAGACTTAATTTGACTCTCACAGAAGTACTATTACTGGCTTTAACAGAATTATTCCTAATTTACACTCCTGTAATGGAGCAGTGAGAAAGGATAGAGGGAATTTTAACCTGATTAATAGTACCAAAGGTATTCTTGATGAGGTTTTTCAACTGTATTTTCTAATCTTGGTGTAAGCAACACTGTCCAGTGTTTACATGAGGTCTTCCTTAAATAGGAGCATCAGTGCAACAAATAATTTCTTATGATAACAGATTGTTTGACAACATAACTGCATAAGTAGAAATCTTGCTTTGATGCAGAGAAAGGGGAGAGGAAGTTCTGTTAAGCATAAATATGATAAGCAACATTAGATGCCTCAGCTTTAAGAGACAAGTGTGTGATGGGAGAAATGGGGCAGCATGTGTGACTACTAATTACTACCAACTAAAACACCTAAACTTTCATAAACAGCTAAGGCTCCTGAACTGAGTGTGAGATTCAAGTAGTTCTCAAGCAGAAGGTCAGAGATGTAGATACATCAGTTTGTCAGACAATCCTCCTGCAGTTCTCACTGGAGTTTTAACATTTATACTCCATAGCAGCTGACCTAGCTGGTGTGTACTGCAGCTAACAAATACAGCACCACCAAGAAAATCTATCCTATCCTAAGGAAAGGGAGTGAACTGAAGAGCACAGTCAGGCAGTGTCACGATGCTGCCAGCACCCAGACATGACAGCAAGGGATGCACCTGCTGTCCCCTCTGATTTCCCACACATGCACACTCCCAGTCAAGCTCTTGCATACTCTGACAACCACTGGAGTGCACAGCTCACTAAAATGGAAGAAAACTGAACCTGAAAAGAAAACTAAGTTGCATTCTTTGGTTCTGCTTTGCAAATGGAACTGGATTTTCTTTTCTGCGATCACAGGAGCAGCAGTCAAGAGCAGGTGTGCAAAGAGCACTTCATGGCTGGGAGCAAGATGAGTAGGGAAGGGAAAAGACAAGACCTGCCTCCTCAGCAGCATCAAGGTACTAATTTGGGTGAGCATATCATGATTTCATGCTTTGGACTGCAGCTACCAAACAGAATTGAAGCAATATGCAAAACATAAAGAACAGCATCAGGCAGAACAGACACATAAAAACAGAGCAAGAGAAGCTAAAACTGGCATCTAACCCAGCAGTTTCAGAACTAAAAATCTGGTTTTAACCAATGATAGTGAAATAGGAAAAACAAACAAACAAAACCAAAACACCACCAAAATATATTCATGATTCTGAAGAGTAATTCAAGGCAATGAAGTTTTCAAAAGCATTTTCTGGAAAACTGAGAAAGATATGCAGCACTTATATGTCCTTATGTAAGAGCATTTGGTACTCTGACCACCAGATAATCACTTCCATGAAGAGACAGGAAAATACTTCTCATGAGACTGATGAAATATCAGTTTTTTCCAGTGTACCAATTCCAGAAGACAAAACCACCTAAGAAGTTTGCTTATTGACATCTGAGGCCCTGAGCAGATCTGTTTAACAGATTCACTCCTGTGAATTTACCTCTACACACCCTAAAACACAAAACACATGGGTTTGCACTCATATATGAATCCTTCTCTACTTAAAAGAAAGTAAGGCTATGCATGGAAGTATATGGAATTTCATATCAGGCTGGCAGCCCCAAACACAAGCATCTGCTATTTCTTCAAAGCTACATTCAAAGCTCCAGCATTTCCCACTGCTACCTCTGTTTCCTTCTCTCACTTGCAGAAAATATGGTCTCCATTTTTGCTCCACCACTGCTGCTCTTGACAGTCCATGAACAGACACGGCACTCTGCCTCTAGAAACAGCACTGCTCCCAGACCTTCTCCATTCAGCACACTGAACACAAGCTGGTCAGAACCAAATCCAGCAATTTCAAATACTGAACCAGCAGTGACAGATCTGCATAATGTATTCTGCACCTTCCGTGGCCTGTGAGACTCAAGCCTTAATTAGCATTGCTACAGTCAATCAATAAGAACATGAAGTTGCCACTTTATTTTACCTATGCAACACCGGTTTAAGCTGTACTTGTTAGCTTTTTAATGTGAAGAAAAGATCTTGAGAAGTCTTGAATATATTCAGGGTGAGATGCAAATAGCTTTTCTTTCTTTACTTCTTGGTCCTCTAATTTAGAAACACTGGAAAAAATTTTCTTCATAAGAAGCATTTCACACTTCCTAAATAATAATTTTCCATTTCTTTATAAATGTGTATATATATATACATACATTTATATATAGTGAGAGAGAGAGAAAGGTACCTGGGAAAAATTCCCTCATTCTAAAAATATCTATTCCACAACCTTTTGCCCCATTTAAATGGGAATAAATCCTTTTACAGCATTATGCAATGAACAAATTTAGTCGTAATTACTTCTACAAGTAACCACTTAAAGCACTAAATCCCAGCAGACATTAAAAGGGACATCTTCTCAAGACAAAACGGATTTCCCTGAACAACCTTAGTATTATTAGACTTAAGGGAGACCTTAAATTTGTCAGGGACAAGATAAAGTTTCTTCTTAGCCTGGGAAATGCAGAGACATCTCTCAAACACTTACTCTGTACCAAGTTTAATGGTGGAAGCCTGTAAATACCTTCTCTTGGCAACTGACCTGCTTAAACACCAGCAAACTAGCACTTAAATAAATGCTCTGCCTGACTTCACCCAACACTCTCAGTTTCACGAAGCTTAGCTGCTTTCACATTGACTCAAACCACACAGCTCTGTGTGAATTAGTAAAGAAGGCACGCTAGGAATAAGAGGCAAAGAGATGGCACACCTACAGACCAACCATCCTCATTTTGTTAACTGGACATAAAGAAGGTCTTAGAGTTCCTAGAAAATGGGGTGAGTTTAGAACAGGGTAAGCTGCGTATGAAGCACCAACCTACATCGGGTAGGAGGCAACTTTTATCACAAATATTTCACTGCTTCGTTATTCTGATCACACTAAGGATAGCTTAGGCTGCTGGAATTCCCACATTTTAGACTAAGACCTCAACACCTTGTAACCACAAAATAGCCCTTTCGAAAGACGATAAAGGAAAGCTTTAGAAGCTCATGAATGTCTTAAATTGCTACAAGTGCTCACAGTGCACAAGTGGATTGTTATTATCTGCCAGGTCAACAGAACAATGAGCGAAGGGTTCTCCTCATTCTGTAACAGCCCCAGGAAACTCCCAGAGTGCAATATCCTCCTGCCCCAATGACTACTTCCAAACTATCAGACAGAACTATAACAAGCTCTATTACTGCTAGAAAAAATACTATTTTAGAGCAGAGCCTGATGCCTCTAAGTACTAGATTTCAGGGGCATGAAAAGCTTGTTGAAGTGAAAATTCACAAATGAGCTGTTTCTTTAGATTTTTCAAGTATAAACAATTTCACACAGTAAAATCTGACAGCAGGTTCTCTGCTAGCCAGCATACAGCTTTCAACAGCAGAAACGTTAAACATGAGCTTTTATTTTTTCAACTGAAAGTTTAATAGTTGATGCCATTTAAGGAGAAAAAAGTAGCAATTAAGTACAGCATATTTATTAAATATTAACAGTACAACAAGTCATGTTGTCAAGCAGAAGGACTCTCTTTGTAGTTTTTCCAGCCAATCATCAGCCATAGAGCCTTATGTTGTTTCCTTTCAGGTTTTGAAACACTGACTCATGGAAATATCAGCACTGCACACTTCCTCAAAGTGGCAATCTTATAGGAAGTGTTTGTTTAGTCTTACATGACACATTGTTTTGTTTATGTATGAGGGATTCCGGTAAAAATAATTTTCAATTAAGGAAAAAAGAAGACATAAGCACAACAGTTTCAGTTATGGGAAGCCAAAATAAATCAATTTCAACTAGACATCTAAGCAGCACATTTGTTAACACAAGCACTACTTTTTTCTTTCTACTGTACATTACTTCCTTGCAACATGAGCAGAAGTTGCCAGGCACTAATTTATTTCAATTCAACTAACCACAAAAGAAACTGGACAAGAGGTAGCACAGTAACAACTCCGCTTAACATGGGCACCCACATCAACAGAGTTCACATTGCTGCTCCACAACTTCAGCATCTCAATGAGACATCTTTAGGAGGTGCCACACCATTGCCAGTTCAACCAAGTGAGGCAAACATACAGCTTCTACAAAGCTCAACCGTTCCAACATTTTTAAAAAAGGAGACAGATGGTTCAAGCTAAATCCAAGCATGACTAGAAACAACACTCCTCAGAACATGGAAGCACTTAAGAGATCCAGGATGTAATTACCCACCTAGCTAAATGTGGCTAATTCCATGCAGCCCATATCTGAAAGTCAGAGATCAGTCACAGCTTGGCTATGAAACAAGCTCCCAGAGAACAGAATTGACCATTTCCATAGCATGATAAATCAAAGCAAATCAACATGGAAAATTACTTATGTTTTTGCCCTCAAAAAGATTCAAAGCCTCCTGTCACTAGAAAAGAGAGAAAACTAGAAGATACCCATGAATGGGAACTGTTAAAAGAAATATCTCTTGGGAATAGCTGAAGAAAGTGGCGTCCCTCCCATGTTCACCATCTTTTGAGTGGTGTTCATCCACAGGATGAGGAGCAACGGCCATAAACAGAAACACAGTGTGTTCCACCTCAACATGAGGAGGAACTTCTTTACACTGAGTGTGGCCGAGCACTGGTACAGGCTCCCTCTAAAGGTCATGGAGTCTCCCTCTCCAGAAACATCCAAAACCCACCTGGACACTTTCCTGTACAACCCATGCTAGGTGAGCCTGCCTTGGCAAGGGGTTTGCAGTAGATGATATCCAGAGACCCCTTCCAACCCTAACAACTCTCTGAGTCTGTGACCTCCCTTCAGATCCTATCACAGGATTTCTGCAGGGAGCCTACAAGCTTCCATATACAAACTCTACAAGATTAGGATAGCTTTACGAGGCCAGTGTGATCAAGAACACTCTCTCAATCCATCCAAGCAATCCTGCCGTTCCTATTTTTCTGACAAACTTCCCAAGGGGCAGTCAGCTAGAGCGAGGAGGAGACTTTGGAACACGAGCGGAGCAGCCAGGCCTCGGCCGCGCGCAGACGGAAGCGCTCGGCTCCGCCCCCTGCCGGCCAGCGGCGGGACGGCGGCGCAGCGCCGGGCATTGTCCTCAACATCCTCCGGGAAACACCTTCCGCTCTGACGGCACAGCCAAGCACCGCTGCGCCCGGGATGCTCGCGGCTTCTCCCCTCGCTATCCAGGCTAAAAAAAACAGCGGGGGTCCTTGCTGCAGTTCTACAGCAATCAAGCTTAGCTCTGACAGGGGTTCCGCTCCGATAGCTGAAGTCGGCAGCGGGATTAACTTTAGTCCGCGACATAACGAGATTCATCTCAAGACTTTTGCTGCTGTTACTGTCTTCGACCTCTTCAACAATTCAAAGACATTCCCACGCTCTCGTGGCTTCAGTCATTCAGGTATAAGATCATCACTGTTTTCCTCTCAAAAAAACCCCAACTAATCAAACACCGACACCTTAGCCACAACTCGTCATGCTATACGCGTGTCCTTAGCCCTTTCACTAAAAATCACCAAATAGAATTTGCAGTATCATCACTCACATGGTGCCCGGATTTCTCCCTTGTGAAAAGACCTTTTTTTTTTTTTCCCTCTCTTCTTTGAAAAGAGACAGAGAACAAGTCTCCGACCATACTCTGTAGTCTTACTGAACCTCTTTTCTGGATGTATACGAGAACATAAAATGAACAGAAAATTTTTAGTTTATATGACAAAATTTTAACTCTTAAAAACTGCTATTACTAAACTACCTGTTGACAATTAACGAGGAAACGATCCTAGCAATGGTCTCTTTGAAATGCTAACTATCCAATACGAAATGCCACTATCCAATAATGAGATTTTCTACGTAATCTCACGTTTCAGTTTTATCTAACACGCCAATTGGTGGCTGTAAATTTGCTTCCGAACGAAGGGAAACGCAAAGGGAGATTTTTCAAGAGCTTTATTAGGAAGCCACACACCCTCGGTACCCACCGCTGTGAGCCCGGCGCTGAACTTCGCCACTTCCCCTGCAACTCGCAGCCCCCGAGCCCCATCCCGGGGAGGAGAACCGCTCTCTCAGCATGTGGGACTGATTGTCTTACGGAAACGAGGGATTTCCCTCCCAGCCGGCACACTCAGAACTCGACCAGGGAGAGTTTAATCCGCTCGCTGACATCTGTCGCTTACTTTCTAATAATGTGGTTTGGAACTCGCTCAATAGCAAGACGAGCGAATCTCCAAAAGCGCGAGTCGGAGGAAGCTGTAAGGCAGGCACAGCAGCCCCCGCCTGTCCCCCTCGCCGAGGGAAGGGACTGAGAGGCTCCTGCACACAGCCGCTTTTGGGCCGGCTTCACACCAGCTTTGCCAGTGACACACCGTGCTGAGACTCGGTGACCGCCTTCAAACTTTTACACCGTAGCTTGGCAACAAAAATGAGAAAGAAAATTAAAAAAAAGAAAAGGAAAAACGGAGAAAAAAAATCCCACACCAACAAAACCCGCGAAATCGGCTGAATATCCTGCGCCGCCCGGATTCTCGCCGGCGCCGCTCGCCTACCGGACGCAGCGCGCTGCCCGCCCG